>JACJUY010004278.1:44707-73719 GCA_014220935.1 Platorchestia sp. MABIK | reverse complement strand
TGCCACTCCTGTCCACCTGCCACACCTGTCCACCTGCCACACCTGTCCACCTGCCACACCTGTCCACCTGCCACACCTGTCCCACCTGCCACACCTGTCCCACCTGTCCACCCACCACAACTGTCCACCCACCACACCTGTCCACCCACCACACCTGTCTCGTCTCGATGTGTAATCCACAATTGCTGCTCATTAATCACACGAGTACTTCTCTTTCACAATGCCAAATAAAGGCACAAGGGTTGAATCATTGGTCTACTGTGCTATTAACTATAACTAAGGGTTGATTGTCCTATTATCTCATATGTAATAATTGTGTCGCAAAATCATTACTCTCAGTCGAAAAACTATTTGGCACACACATGAACTAAAAAAATCCCTGTGTTAATTTTACTCTTCGTAAAACAAATAACGTGAAATTCCGGAAATCATTCCGTTTTTATTCTGTTTTTTATTATTCAATTTCTTTCTTGAACCGGGAAACTATATGTGTTCGTTAGCTTAATTTAATTCATAAAATGAGCTCTCAATAAACACAACCTAATTTAGAGGCTTCAAAGTACTGTAAGAAAAGAAATTTAAACTGTTTTCCCATTCTATGTTCCGGTAGTCGCAGATTATAGAGTGGAATTAACACAAAATTTCAGAACAAACATTGAATGCGAAACTCGTATTATCGTCTTCGGTATTGGCAATTCACTTGAGCTATGGTAAGTGTGGCCTCGACAAGTAGGACCTCATAAGACAGATGGATCACCACAGTCATTTTGTCTCTAAGAATGCACAGCTGAGCTATATAATGTTCTCTACTGCCAGCTGAAATTGGGTAAACAAAATAGCCCTTCATGTTAGTTGGTCACACTTGCAATGGCTCCTTAGATTCATTTGTCTAGTGCGGAAGGCAATTAGGTCGGGGGAAGCCTTAAATTAACGTCAGAAATGTCTGTTCAAATGTATACAAAGCATAATGGCACTGGAGACACATTGCCATTGATCGATAAACGCATGTGATTGCGATGAAGATGGACTGCAGAGTACTCGTTCATTGACGTCAGCAACAAACTTCACGGCAGTTCCACCCTGGACTTCCCAGTGGTGAGATCCTGAGATATTTTCGCTCATTGAAAGAAGTGAAAGAGCCTCGGAAAATACAAGACAAAGTGGTATTTCGCTGTGAAGTCTCAGTGAAAACAAAGCTTCGAAAACATTCTTTGGATTATCAAGCAACTCAGATTTACGTAAAATAAAATCAGATGAACTGCAGTGAAGTAGACAGGAAAACTCAGACCAGTCTACGAATAGATACGTAACAATTTCCAAATGAGGTTTTGATATTCTGCTCACATGCATGGACGTCTATACTTACTGTTTGAATTGGAGCTCGAAGTTTAAGAAACGGCTGACGCTCATATTCTGCATGATGCTTTGCAAATAGGAGTGAATTTCACACTATAATTCCAATTAAAAGGAATGAATTGGCAATTGCAATTGGCATTGTTCTTCATGACGACCACCTTTAAAGTTAGCCTCTAATTATTTTCATAGCTCTGGCGATTCTAAAGAGTCGCACACTTGGCACAAGATGGATAAAAACGTCATTATTTAAATTTGCTACACAGTCATTTACTTGTGAATAGGAAACGCGTAAAGAAAAGATACGATATCAATCTTATAAATAAATCTTCATTTATAAATAATTATTTTGATAATCATAATGAATGAACGCAAGTCCACTACGTTCGGAAATTAAAATTGGAAAAATGAAATTAAAACCTGCAGCAATGGTTGAAGATTAAAACTGTTGCATTTTTATTTAAAAATACATTATACCGCAGGGGAAATTTGGAAATTCACTACATCTAAAAATTGAGGGAAATTTCACTGAGAAACAGTAGCGTAACCTGCAAGTTGATAATGACTATATTGATAATAGTGCAGGAATCTCATGTGGGTATGCTGAATATTTGCTAAAACCTTTTATGGTAGCTGCAGCTGCACGCACGTTACGAAGCGTTTGATAGACAGCTTCAGCTAAGGAACTAACTTCAAAATAGAATGAATAATGTGGTCGAAATGAAGGCTGAAATACCTCCTTGAATTTAAATCACGCTGAGGTAAACTCTTGGAGAATCGCCATCCTCCGACGGGTGGTGGATGATAATAAAAAGTTCTATTTTTGGAACGAGACCAGCGGTTTCTGCTCTTGAGGGTGCGGGTGGGGCCGTAATTGCCAACCTAAAGGAGGAAGCTGCTTTGCCTTTCTCTGAGTTTGGATTGGATTAGATTAGATGTTAGTTTAAGCCTCCCTAACCGCTAAAAAAAAGCGCTCCGAAGAGAGGAAGGCACCATTTAGTATGGAGATAAGGGAACACGGAATCTATGCAGAAGGGGAATAGAAACAGTAAATTGAGAATGAAGTTTATGAAACAAAATAAAAGTTGAAAAAGAAAGTAGTAGATGCTAAAAAAACAGGACAGCAGTGAACCAAAAACAGGTGGCTCTTTACACAAGAAAAACATTTTATTTTGACAAAAAGAAGGCCTACCTAACTCTCAGCTCGGGCCCTCACACATTTCCCCCTGGGAGTGCTAATCTCTCACTTTGATGGTAAGCAATGTAGGAACGATGTTGTTTACCCTTCCCGTGTTCCCCGCGACATTGGTGTTCTCCATTGTCTTTCTATTCTTCCTCAATTCGACAGTAGACAGTTGCTGCTGGGATTTTTCGACTTGAGCGAGGGGAGTGGATTTTTTCGAGATTTCCTCTTCGAGTTTAAAGAATTAGCACTCGTTCTCACCTTTAGGTTAAAGCAACTTTTAGGTAATTCATTCGAGATGGCAAATTTCTCCTTTACTGGCGTTCCACGAACATCGTTGCTGACCCCTAATGTCTCCCCCCCCCCCTCTTTCTCCTGGGGCGGAAAATTATCGTCCTATTTCCAGCCCTGCAGTTTTATGGAAGTAGTCCAAAAAGCTTGTGGCAGGTCAATTCTCTCGGTTTTGTGAGCACAATAACCTTTTGCCTGCGGCTGCACCTCAAATTGCGTACAGAAAAAGTGTATGGTGCACTGATGCTTTGCTCGCTGTGTTGCAGCTCCTTCAGTCGGCGCCGGATGTTGGAATTATTTCCTAGATGTAGTTCAATACACCCTTTGATTATTTTAGCCCCTGCTGTCTTCAGTGCTCGCCGTAGCCGAGTGGTTAATAACGAGCCCTTCCGTAAAGGTGTCGAGGGTTCTAATTTCGACGCAGCGCGGCAATTTTCCCCGTTGGGTATAAGAGAACTCTCAAGCACAATACCCAACTCAACACAGATGTCTGAAATGGGTACTGGCTTGACTTGGGGTAACAGTCATGCGTTCTGGTGTTAGTTATAAGGCATTTGAAAAGCCAATGCACAAGGTGATATGCATCAGCTTTGATTGATTGGAACTAAACATCCTTTTAAAGCATCCTTTTTCTACTCAAGTCGAGATCGTGTGGCGTTGGAGAAGTTTTAGTTTGTTCGCAGGGATTTTCACTTTGATCGTAGGCTGAAAGTAGAGGGGGAGGGCACAGGACTAAGGAGGTTTAGTAGACCAAGGAGGTTTAATGGACCAAGGAGGTTTAATGGACCAAGGAGGTTTAATGGACCAAGGAGGTTTAATGGACCAAGGAGGTTTAATGGACCAAGGAGGTTTAATGGACCAAGGAGGTTTAATGGACCAAGGAGGTTTAATATCCAACTTCCTTGCACAGGACGAGGCAAGCAGTTGGAGGCCTGTTGCATCGTGTGTTCTCACGGTTGCGTTTTGGGTCCTCGTCTATTTGCGGTCGTCACATGTGGCGAATTTGACCTTGTAAAGAATTGACTATTTGTTTACGTCGATGACGTGACTCTTGTGGCTGTTATTCGCTGGCCTGTTGGTTTGCCTGCAGTGGTGGCTTCCCTTAACCTCCCCTTGAGCAGACACCACGGGTCTCGCTCCAAAAAATGGAACTTTTATTTAGAGGATGGTAATCCTCCAAGAGTCTCCTTCAGCGTCATTTAAAATCAAGGAAGTGAGGTAAACTCAAGGAAGTAAGGTAAACTCGAGGAAGTAAGGTAAACTCAAGGAAGTAAGGTAAACTCAAGGAAGTAAGGTAAACTCGAGGAAGTAAGGTAAACTCAAGGAAGTAAGGTAAACTCAAGGAAGTAAGGTAAACTCAAGGAAGTAAGGTAAACTCAAGGAAGTAAGGTAAACTCAAGGAAGTGAAGTAAACTCGAGGAAGTAAGGTAAACTCAAGGAAGTAAGGTAAACTCAAGGAAGTAAGGTAAACTCAAGGAAGTAAGGTAAACTCAAGGAAGTAAGGTAAACTCAAGGAAGTAAGGTAAACTCAAGGAAGTAAGGTAAACTCAAGGAAGTAAGGTAAACTCGAGGAAGTGAGGTAAACTCAAGGAAGTAAGGTAAACTCAAGGAAGTAAGGTAAACTCAAGGAAGTAAGGTAAACTCAAGGAAGTAAGGTAAACTCAAGGAAGTAAAGTAAACTCGAGGAAGTGAGGTAAACTCAAGGAAGTGAGGTAAACTCAAGGAAGTGAGGTAAACTCAAGGAAGTGAGGTAAACTCAAGGAAGTGAGGTAAACTCAAGGAAGTAAGGTAAACTCAAGGAAGTGAGGTAAACTCAAGGAAGTAAGGTAAACTCAAGGAAGTAAGGTAAACTCGAGGAAGTAAGGTAAACTCGAGGAAGTAAGGTAAACTCAAGAATCTTGTAAGGTTTAGCGAGTGATGCATACACTAAAACCTGCCGTTCATTTCTAATACGACGAAGCTCGCTGTAAGTGGATCCAGAACTCTTGACCCACCGTATGGTGACCTGGTGTTGGGTACAATTGAGTTTTTCGGTATCTGCTCCATTTTGGACATTCTCGACGCAATTTTAACGGGTTAAACAAGTTTTTATCTCTTACACAGAAGCTAAGTAAATTTCAACTTCTTAATGCAACCTTAAATTACGCATAACAGTGGTGCCCACTTCTACCGACTTGTGTTAAATTAATAAATACCTTCAGCAGTACCCAACATTTGACTGCGTTGACCTGAAACAATGCTTTCGGAATTCCAAATTAATAAATTCTGTCGATTAAACACCTTGACCACGTTTGCCACGGTTAGTCAAGTTAAATCGAAAGTAGCAAAGTTGAAAACCCGACTTTACTGCTGGAATAAATTTCTACTTTTTTTAAAAAGTTTTAAAAATGCAGCAGCACGACGATACTAAGTTATGTACACTAAAATTTATTCTAAAAAAGCAATAAATATTCATTGCGCTAATGAGTCGATTCATACATGAAAAAAATGACACTTTTTTGCCTCATTTGTTCATAAGTAACACAAGCATTTGTTGTCAAATATCAAGCTTCCTATATTTTAAAAACAAAGAGACTCTCCTAACCTAATCCAAACTGCTGCTCTTTAAACTACTAGCAGAAACGCATTAGAAAAAAGTTTAATAAAAATTGCGCACGGTAATAACCATACCAAAACAACATTTTAATTTTTACTGGCTTGCATGAATAGAACTAAAAAGGAAGAATTTAAGCCTTTACTTGGAACCAAATACATTCGTTACACACTTCGAAGAGTAGTTTGTTCAAGCCGAGGTTTGCACAAGGTTGAAGTGCCTGAGCTCGTCAGGCGCCTCGTTATTGTGTTTTTTTTTCAAATGCACAGGGTTGTGTACATCAGGTGCTGTTTTTGCACAATTACTGCAGCTGTTTTTTGCACAATTACTATCGAAGATATAGAGCTTTTGGGTGTCTTCTCGCATCGTTCACCAATGCAAGACTGACGTTTTTATGTTATCCAAGATGTTGCGAATGAAATTCTGAAAAATATCAAGAGGTTTGCAGCTCGTTAACAAGGGTTGTTGTGATGTTTGGTACAGTTTTTCATTGCAAGACTACAAATGCTTTTCAAAATCCACATCTTATCGTACGCAGATTCATCTCAGCCTTAGAAGTGTTAACACCTCTAGTCATTTTGAGTCTGTTCGCCTGTCCTGCAATGATAAATCTAGAATACATTCATCAAAACAAAGGCCAGAGGACTAAAATGCAATACGCAGTACATGATGTGAACAACATGACACAAAACAATCATGCTAAACGCTGCTTTTCTCAGCTCACATAGTCAAACATAAGAAAAAATACAGAGCATCACTTGTTTTTATTAGTCACTTGAAAGTCCAAATCAACTAACACAGCAGCTTTAAGTCGTAAATAAAGCGAATTTATCGAGAATGACGCAGACAGATTCCTCACTCAGCCGTCCAAGCTTGTCCGGCTGCCTGCTCTTGCTTACGTTCTGCACCACACTCTTCGCCTTCGTCAGTCCGCATCTGCAGAACCAGAAATTCTCCAAGTTTGGCCAAGCGGATTTTTCTTCCTCGAGTATGTCCGCCACTGAACTCCCTGACGTAGATCATGGAAGACTGAGAAGCACCCAACTGAGCTTAGAAGAAAGTTCAGAGTTTCCCCAAAATTCGTGTCTAAACTTGGTGCTTATTTTGGCCCTGTGTGAACAGTACATCTCTACAAAGAAGCTGGATTTTTTCACCGTATATTGGAACGACACTGTAGGTAAGAAGTTCTTCTTCACTAAGAACTGATACGTGGCTTAATTTACGAAAGGATTATTAGGAACAATTTTTGAGGTGCTCCAAAGCACTGTTACACGAGATAAAAGAAAAAATACCGGTTACCTTCCTTCTGAGTGTTTTTCCTTTTTTCTGGTCTCACAATTATTTGAGTTATTTTGATAGATACATTTTAAACAGCCCATAGTTCAGAAAGAAAACTTTTACAGTGCGAAAATTGAATTTCTATCTCATTTACCTGCATATTTGAAAAAATTTAAAACCCTGCACTCCGACAGGACATGACGACTGTAGGTGTACTGCCTCTCGTGCGAGATCCTTAAATTTTCTCCAGCATGCATAACAGTTCTCAGAAACCCTGTCTGGTGCTCCAATCTTATGTATTAATAGAAAATATATCATCCACCTAAAATTGATTTTTATACATGAATGATGTGTGTTGATCGTTTAATACATATTTGATTACAGAACGTGATAAATACACACACATGATTGCATAGCAAGGCGAGAAAAGTTATCAATATTTGCTCTGCTTCCGTAAAACTTGTTATCACACAGATGTAGGATATCAATTAAAATCATTTTTCAACATAAAGAGCCCATTTTTGAACTAAGATAACATACCATTCGGACTAATTCTATCCACTTTAACAGATATGCATTCAACCAGTCTTTTCAATGATCGAACACTCATTTCCTAATGCTATATTTTCTACTAACATTCTATTACAATGGAAACCAAAATCTTCGTATTTTCAAAATAAAAAATCCGTAAATTCTATTTCACGCATGAACATTTCTTCAATTTCTCTTTATAGACTCAATTGCTGTGAAATATCCTCGCTCAATAATAAACATTTCTGTAAGAATCAAGCCTGCCACTAAACTGAGCTATTGATTGTCCATGAGGTAAATATGAAAATCGTGTAGCATTTCAAATCTACACAAGATTGTAGGAAAACAGAAATAAACTAAATTACCACAATTGTAACAATCTAAAATCCAAGCTATCCTGTAGTCGCAACTGTTGAATTGTATTACGTTATGGTTTCACTTTAAATGATCAATGCACTCATCCGGCTGCGTTCGTGCAGCCAAAGTTGTAATGTCAACTGAATGGGAATTTTTGAACACGAATTTGAACTGAATTTACGTCTCGTTGTCCTTTTCCATTGCATTTTTTTCAGCATCAACGGAATCCTTGCTGCTGAGGTGGTCCAAGCAGTTCGCTAAGCGCACTCCGGTGAGCTTCCGGAGGTGCGTCCCCCACAGGCCAGGCAACGGAACCGCAGAGCAGGACTTCATTTACGAAAAGAAACTCGCTCCCACGGGCACTCCTGTCAAAGGTCTTCACTTGATCGCGTGCGATGGACGATACCAAGAAAAATTTTTGTATCAGGTAATTGAACTTGTAGGCCGTTTGAGAAATTACTGCATTTAAGCGTAAGATTCACAATCGCTCTGCTGCATCATTCTGGAAAAATAAGAGTGAGAATATAAATAAACGCCATCTTATTCTCATCTTTAAATATGTGAAAACTAATACTTGACACTTGTACTATATATAAGAAAATGTAATATTTTGCTGTGAAACACAGTAGGCGTACTCGGATGCCCATGACGATGTAATTTCTTCCAGCCGACTTCTATTTCGTCTGTATGGACGAAATTTTTACGGGTTATTTCAATTTGTTAAATAACCGAAGGGCACTCCGTAGGTCATTCCATCCACCAATTTCAACTCTTGCATTTATTCGATACTGTGCGTAACGTTAAAGTGTAAAAATAGGCGCATTGAAATAAAACGGCTTTAGCTACCCAATAAGAGAAGATCCTCTTACCTCGCATGCAGCGCTTCCAGCCGAGCTCTGACGCGTCCAGGTTGTCTGATCACTGGATCATACCAGAATGTGGAGCTGGGCCTCATTTATCTTCGAAATTTTTCATCCCATTAGACTCCATGGTGAGTTGTTCAGGTTTTGCTCTTCAACCTTCCTGATTATTTTTTCTTACATCAATAACCTTCCATACTGCACCGTCAGTCTTCTTTACCACAATATCAATATTTTGTTCTACAGTGTATCGCTTGCCTAGTTCGCCTACTGAATGATTCCCCCTAATTCGTCCGGGTGTTCGTGAGTTAAATTGGTGACCGAGTGGCCACGGCAGGGCTTCTTGTCGATGGTAACAAATTGCTCGAGGGTTCAACTCCACATAGCAGAGCAAAGGGTACCATAACGAGAGTGGCAGTCAAATAAATTCTTCGAAATCAACAGCCAGACTTCAGGACCACGGGAACTTAGAGCGACATTGTCGGAGCATGATCATGTCAGTTCAATTATTTAACATTCTGTGTTTGCCTACGAGTGGAAAAGACTGAGTATTTCAAAACTACTCTCCAATGTTCTTCAAAACTATCTCATCCATCTTTGTCTCTATCGCGTGATCTCTATTCAACTTTGTACTTTCAATAGGCATGCTGGCTCCTGATACTTCGCTTCCTCCGTTCTCTACTTGCGTCACTAAGTTCGGTCGCATTTTACTTCTGTTTTTCCCTGTACTTTGGCTTTCCAACATTCTTCCTTTCTACTCATTAGAACTGCCTCTAAAATTTATTTTACTTGAGAAAGTTTAGTCATTCGCCAGAGGTAGCTCAGTAAAGACAGGAGAAGCGTCTTACCAAATAAGACAGGGTAAGCGTAAGATGGTTTCTTTAACCTCATTTCAACCTTAATTTCTTCATCAGCATTGGTAGGGGACACTTTGCCCAAACATAAGATAGATTGGTCAAGAGTCAATTTACAATGTACGCTATACGATGCACCACACATCTTAAGGTTTTTTTCCGATATTTTCTATTATCTAAGATGATCCAAATAAGTATACCGCAGTTTAAAAACGTTTCTGAACTACCCTGCTGTATTTATTTTTGCACGAGGTGAGTCGTATTTTGTTCATTAACATTTTTACAATGAATGAGACATAATCGCATGCTCTTATCACCACTTACTGTCAAACTCATCCAGTTGTACATTCATGCTCTCGTTCCTTCAACAAACGGCCCACACTCAAAGCATTCAATGCTCCTGTAAAACATTATCTGAATCGTAATTAAAGTTTGGTAGGTATATCACACTCTGGTATATTTAATTAACTCTGAAATTTTCAACCACACTATTTACCTGTCAGCTGCTATTTCATACGCATGTGCTTCAAAATTTCTCGCCTAACTCAAATCATCAAAATTAATGCGGTCGTCTTTTCCGTGCATGCTCTCTTCTATACAGTGAATGATGTAACTCTGCCTTCTTTTTATTTTCATAAAACGTGTTATCTCTCCGGGATTTTTTTCATTTTAACTGTGAGAAACAGTCCTACGAATTTGCAATCAAAAAACCAAATCTTCTCGTTGGTACAATAATGAACAAGTTCTTCGTCATTCTTTTCATCCTTGTTGACCTTCATCACTCAAGCTGCTTGATGTCCCACAGGCCGTCTTCAGTCCTGAGGATTTGAAGCTTAAGAAAAATTTACCTCCCACGCTTAGGCCGGCGAAATCGGTGAAGTGTAATACTATTCGAGACAGCTATTTTGTACATCTTCATTTCCGTTCGTGCACTCTAATTACTGAAGATATCAAATTTTTACTCAAATCAAATTCAACGCAAACGGTAATTTCATTAGTATCTAGTTTGCATGACACTAAAACACACAGTTCAAATTTCTCATTTCATTCTTATTTTTTAATCGCTTTTAAGAATTAAGCAATCATTCAAAATTACAAATAGTTAGGCACCCGTTCAATATTATGAACACATGTTAAAAATTAAGCAATGCTAACCGAAGCTTAAAAAATAACTACGGAGTGAGTGAAATATCTCTTTTTTGTTAATCAGGTAGTGCGGCTACGTAAATGTTCACCAGAGAAGTGTGTCCTCACGGCCGTCTGGAGTCCCGCGAAAGGTTTGCTGCAAAGAGAGCAAAACATTGGCGTCTTCGGGGGCAGCGCTGGCTCGCCACCAGAGCTGCGTCTCAGCGACGAACGCAAGTACCACTACAGGATGGATCTCTCAGGCGTACACTTCGTGGTTACCTCCATAAACGTGAGAAGGCCAACGATTCGTTGAGCATGCATTGCGTAGATATCACCTTCATTATAGAAAGATCGATATCTCACACCCATTGTGTAGTTTTCTTCATACACAAACGCAAGCGTAGGATCGATTTGACGGAAGTATACTTCCTGAATACTTCCTTGAAAGAAAACTCATGAATGTGCGTCGAGTATTCATTTTGAGGAAACTTCCTTGATTTTCAGAGCAAAGTGGACCAGTCTTCCAGTTGTGTCACAATACATAGGAGTGAGGGAGGTCTCCAACACCGTTTCGCTTTTCTCAAGTTAAATGTTTAGATGTGTGCTGAAACTTGTTTAATTTTGCTTGTCGGAGCATCTACGATTTTAGCCGCCTACTGCAGAAGCAGTACTTAGGCGGTTAAAATCATGTACATTTCGGTGAAAAATTACACTCGAAAATGAGCGAACTCTTCTGCGCACAGGTCAATTGTGAAAGAATTATGCAAAAAATACGAAGACTAATTAGGATTTTAAACATTTTTTTATGTACGTACAATGAAACACAAGGAGTTCATTTATGTGGACACGAGGATGGCCGAAAATTTTTAGCTTTACCGACTGTGGCAGGACACGAAAGCTCACTCATCGAGTTACAACACGTCACTCGATGGCTTCGTCATGACTGGCGTCTTCGGAGAACTTTTCGAACTTGCGAAGTCAACGATGAATTTCACGTAAGTTTGAACGACCTCACTGTGTTGTTTTCTAAATACGTGGGCCAATTAGCGTAAGTGCTGCCTCGATATGATATTATATCGGAAATTTCATGAACTTGACAGAAAGAAGATTTTAGCAATGAAATCCAATAGACGTGTTTAGCAGTTTGTTAACAATTTTCTGTTGGTCAAAAAGAACAATCCGGACGGAAATCTCAGGTTTTTTTTAGAAACTCGGTCTCCGCGTTTTCCAAAATCTTCATTTAATGATGAGTATTTTCAGAATTCTGCATAATTAGGGGTTTACAGCTAAATTTCATATTTGCTGCACAGTCAAGGAGTTATTTAGCATAGGTAATTTCCCAGTTTCGATATAATTTACGTTAGAATATGCGTACTAGAGTCTCACTAGAAATTTCGTCGCAAAAAGTGTTTAAGTAGGACATGATACAGCTCTCGAGTGCCAGATTAATGTTATTGATTTTCTATTCTCAGCTTCCCTAATGAAACAGCGAATGAGAACTTTGCAGATGGGACACAATAGTAGTTCGTGTTTACTAACCTGCAGGCTTGAGCTTCTAACGCCCGTAATGTTCTCTTAAAAGTACACCACCTAGATTAACGTCAAATTTAAGCTGTTGCGGTCATACTGAGAGGAAAATGATCTCAAAAAATCATATAAAGTGACAGTGTAGGGATGAATAAATACTTAGGTACATCCAATGTTTCAGAAAATTTGTATATAATTCACGTATGTTTAAGAGCTGAAAATGAATGCAGCTAATCGTCGTGCAGGAAGTTTTGAAATTCTATTTTATTTAATTAATTACTCTAGCTTAAACTGAACTGTTTTTATTTCAATACGTTGAAGCATGAATGCAGCTCCGTTTAAAAACCTCGTACAAATGTGAAATGACGTCTTGTGATTCGTCCGGTCCGTAACAACCCGGGGCTTATGTACTGCACTCTTCTCAAGCTGCACTGAGCAGATTTGCTGCCTGTGCTCAGTGACTTTGTCTATGGGAATTGATGAAAGACGGGCTGGCGAGTGAGCGTATTTGAGGCCTCAAAACACTCCACCTATACAGTCGCATGTGAACGATAAAAGTGAAAGTTGGTCACGTTTAATTTAGTAAAATGTTTCATCATTTAGTGTAATCATTTGTCCTGCATTACTTAGTCGGTTGATTAAATTAAACTTAATTTGTCTGATTGCGTCAAAACTGTGCACAATTAGTGCTCTACCTCGATCCTCAGGCTTCGCCAATAATTTAAAGCGTTTTCAGTCCTCATGTTCTACTACAGAACTATTCCAAGTATTTTCGTCATGAGTAATTGCCAAGTAATACCACCACCTTTTCCCTATCCTGCGCCCGTACTGCACAAAGCTGGCCGCTGTCAGACTCTCAGGAGCCATAGTATTTCCAGGACCCTGCTGTAGATCCTGCTCCTGTAGACCGCTGTCCCGTGGAATTTCCGGGAAAATGCTGCAGACCCTCCTCCTGTAGAATGCAACCCTGTATAGGATTTCCAGGAAAATACTGCAGATCCTCCTCCTTTAGATCGCCGTCCTATACGATTTCTAGGAAAATACCGCAGGTCCTGCTCCTGTAGACCGCCGCTTCATAAAATTTCCAGCTGCAGATCCCGCAGTATTTACAGTAAAACACTGCAGATCCTCCTGCTGTAGACCGCCGTCCCGCAGGATTAACAGTAAAACACTGCAGATCCTCCTGCTGTAGACCGCCGCCCCACCACCACAAGGTGAGCAGCAGCCCACATCCCCGCCAGGTACACGGTGAAGTCGCCCGAGGACAACGAGTTTGGTGCGCTGCTGGAGAACGGCACGTGGACGGGCCTCGTGGGGGACCTCGTGGGGGGACGGGCCGACGTCGCCGTGGCCTTCCTCTCCAAGACCGTCTCCAGGGCTCAGGCCGTCTCCTACTCCTCCACCATCCTCAATTTCCGGTACTTTTTACGCCCATAAGTGCAACACAAATACGTGAACCAAGGCTGTTGCAACTTTGAGATGCATCGTGAAAAAATATTGAAAAATTGTAATTAGATCGTTCAGAGGTATTTGCTCGATCCTATAAAATTACAATCAACAATCCTCAATTTTTGTACTTTTTTTGCCTAAAACTGCAACACAAATACGTAAACCAAGGCTGATGCAACTTTGAGATGTATCGTGAAAAGATATTGAAAAACTGTTCTGGGATCGTTCGGAGGTATTTGTTCCATCTTAAAAAAATACAAAGTAAGAAATGGGTTTCATTGAGTAACTTCAATTTGCAAGCTGGCACACAGTATGAGACCATAAGGAATGAAATTAAAGATCTTGTTTGAACCTTCAGGTTATTTCTTGGATGAGATTTGATTAATCTTGCTAGCTTGATTTAAAAGCTCGAACACACCAACCGCTACTTCTCAATCTGAAGCTCCGCTGTCGAAAACAATTAATTATTCAAAACTTCATATGGGCTTTAAAAGATATTTTTTTCCACGTTTTTCTCCTTTTTAAAACGCGTCTTTGTAATTGGATTGGTCATGAGCTACTATCGATTAATACATTAGAATTATTTTTGGGAATCCAATGATGTTTCGTTTGGAATTGTACATTATAAGCGCAAATGTTGGTAAACATTCCAAATGTTGGTAAAATTGTTCAGGAATTCTTAGAACAATGCATCTACCAACTTCATCTGGGACCTTAAAAAATGGGATGCGAAGTAGGAGAGGAACCTAACACATTAGCAGGCACTGCTCAAATCAAACGCGTTTCAATGAAATGAAGTCTTCAGTTGGAAGAGATTTGATGAAAATGGGTTATAACTACCTGCTGCTTACCGTTACTTGTAAGTGGGAGACAGGTCAGCTCCAGCTGAGCAACCGGTCCTCTGAGCACTGCTTTCCTGTAACACGAGCGTCTGTGGCTCAACAACAGCCTTGCGGTTGGAGCAAGAATAGGGTCTCAGCTCCTTATCTTCCGAGTTATGCCTCGAAAGCAAAAGATCTAAGACGCTTCTCATTTCGTCACTGCGAGGCTTTTTTTTTGCAATACTGCTACCCTTCATGTGTATAAAAATTTAGTGTTATTATCACTCGCTCGTTTTTTGAAGTGTTCAGTGCTTTCTGGAATGTTCAGAACAACTTCAATAACCACGCTCTCAGACAAAAAGACTCTTCTGTCGGAGTCATAGCTCTTTTTTGTATTTATAATTTTCATTTTGAAAAATTTAGAAGTATATTGGATTGCTGAAGAGAAAGCTATTTTCGAACACGATACTGTTAACTTCGATGACCAAGTCGTTTTTCAACCAGCTATCGTACGCAGATGCGCACTACTCTCAGATACGATCATGTTTCAAAGAAAAGCACGCTTACTTGAGAAGAGCTTGCTCGTACCTATGAGTCATCAAGTTATCGCTGTCAAATTCTCTTATATTTCTCCTGCAAAACGTGACTACGTGAGATCATCCATTGGGTACAAATCGTTTAGCCGTGCCTTGGATGGCAGTGTCGGTGGACTGTTCCTCCCACAGATATCGCATATTTGCCCAAGTGCCCAGCAGTTCAATGATGCACTGGACGGCCTACACAAGACCCTTCACGACCTCTCTTTGGTGCGTCGTAGGCCTCACGTTTTTGGTCCTCTCTGGAAGCTTCATCTGGACCTCTCATGTTTATTCTTTCGTATTAAAAGAAATGAGGAAAAAGAATCGCCAGAAAGAAAACAAGAAAACTCTGGGAAACCATCGCCAACAGAATAATGGAAAAGAGAGAAATGATAAAACAAAAACTCTATCCAAGACTCAAGATGTTTATCCTGAGTCCTTCACCTGCCTGCGGAAGAATGTAGCCTGCAGTCACGCCGTCTTTCCCCGTCCGACGAGGGCTTGTGATGACAAGGCAGAGGCGCCTCTTCCAGACCTACTTCAGCCAAGCCAGGAGTATGAGCGCGAAGAAAAAAGTCTCGCTGATTGGAGGAACGTCGGTTTTTTGTTGGTGTGGAGTGCCTTTACTCAACAAGGTGAGAAAGCGTCTAGTAACACTAAAATTTATTTTGAGAAGATATATTGGAAGTTTGACTTTAGGTGACGTAGTTACAGTGCTTGTTATTTACTTTTCTAACTTCTCCGCTTTGTGGAATTTTTCTATGATAGTTCATCGCGTGTTAAAAGATGAAAAAAATTGCATATCAAATATAATAAACCCCCTCTATTTTGGAAATTCTATATCCCCGTCTATTTATAAGATGCAGCGTATTTTTTTTTTCGATGCTTCAACCATTATCTTCAGGCTGAAAATATACTAAAAAACTTTGCAGTCACATTGATAAAAATGTAAATCTAATGCTCAAGCAAAACCAAACGCAAATAAAATCTCAGTAAATACCCCTGCAACATGACATGATAGAAATAAATTTGTACAGCAGGAATATTGATCTTCAGACGACTAGTTTATATAGCAGAACAGCAATACATATGAATGTTCATAGCATCAGAGATAGAGGCGAAATGGACGATCGAGCGGATGTTTCGAACTCTGCGCTACAGTCCTATTGAGTTATTTCACTGCAAAAAAATCTTTAGTGTTTTTTACAGAGGGGCGTTTAAAATTTTATGAATATGTGATGCTTCTATCATTTGAATGTGATCTTTGTTAGCAACATGAAATAAAATTTTTAAACTTGAATATAGGTCTTCATTCGAGGGCTTTCAACTATTATCAACACGAAAATGACTAAAAATAGAACTCTGATTTTTGTGCACGGTTGATCTTTGTTTCAGGGTTATCCTAGTCCTGCCAGTGTAACATTTATTTAAAGACTTTCATCCTCTTCTGTCACACTCGAACTGATATATCACATTGGCACAGTCTAGACGTTTTACCATGGATCTGGAAATGTAATTCTTTACTCAGAGATCGTTAATTGCACGATTGGAATAATAAGATAGCGCTAACACTCACTCGCTGGGTAAAGGGATAACTCAATCACACTTCCCCACTTTACCCAAGGTGTCGGAAATGGGTACGGCTTGACCGGGGGCAACCGTCATGCATGGCGTCTTGGTGTTAGTTACAAGGCATTTGAAAAACCAATGTACAAGATGATTTGTGTCAGGCTTGATTGATCGAAATAAAGCATCTTTTTCTTCAAGGCTTCCCAGACACGCCTCGACCCACGGTACTGAGGCTGATATTCCTGCTGAGCTACACGGTGGGTCTGCTGCTCCTTGCCTCCTACTCTGCCACGCTGGTGTCTTTCCTCACCGTGTCCACGTCGGCTCTGCCATTCGACTCTCTCTCTGCAATGGCTGCCCTCAAAGACTACAGACTCGGCATTCAAATAGGATCGGTGTGCGAGGCGCTTCTTTTGGTGCGTAGTTTTTATCATTATTGTTGTTATTATCATCATTATAGTAATTTTAGTTAGATCAAGACTCTCTAACCACTACAAAGGCGATCCCACAAAGTTCTCGCACGACAAAACTGATCTCAAAGCAGCAGCGAGGAGGGAACGTCTACATAAAATATACTGGATAATTGCCTTGACCAAATTGCTGTCCTGGCAAAGTCTAACTCGTGATATTCGGCCGCACAATAAATAAGTCCCTTACTTGCTTAATTTATTTGAATGCAATTACCTGGTTGTATTAATTTCACTCAAGACAAAATAAATGGAAGATCACTCCAGTCAGTTTGCTCGGGATGAACGTCTCGATATGAAACCAACTGATTTTATCTACGACTTTGCTCTGATAGTACACAAAGTATGCGCACTTCTTTCAACAGTTTTTGCTGTGATGCGGAATGCTTGTTTATAAACGAGAGAAATTGAGTTTCAACACAATATGAGGTTGATTTTGTCAGCTAGACATCCTCGATGCACAATTAAGGCGTCTGCTCTATCTCCTGGTTACCCCGTGTCTGTTTTGTGAAAAGAATGGCAGGTATACGACAATCTTGAGAAAAGATAAAATTACCCATAAAGAGCGCCTAAAGCTGCGAAATCGGTCAGCATGGGCTCTGACATTTGTACAGAAAATTACTTTTTATTTGTCGATTGTTTTCAAAATCTTTCTTCATGAACGTCGTGACTAACTTCATTGTTTTATACCTGTGATGCGAGCAAAGTATTGTGCGTCATTTAATTAGCGAGTCTTCATTACGGGTTTTACAACGCATGCACTTTCTCGTTGATTTCTTACTGTTCACTGGTACTTAAATAGAAGTTACTTGTATGACTGATACTATTTGAAATTAGTACCTCCAGAAGTTGTAAAAAGTATTAATACAAGTGGAACTGGTAAGAATCTGTCTATTTTATAGAGGCATTCCAGCCGGTCCACTTGCACTCTCACTGGCACAAGTGGACTTGTTGGAATATTCCAAAGTAAACGATGTTTTCGTGTGATTCAATTGCATCATCATTATGTAGCTACACTATAGATGTGAGGCATGAAGCTAATTAAAATCATTTAGGTTAAACTCAAGGAAGGTAATTTTACCTTATTTGACGAAATGCGATTGTTTTCTCTTGAAAACCTGGAGTAACTCGTGAATCTCATTAATATTCAAGTGTACTGGAATGGTTTTCTATAAATGTAATAAATCGGGAAAATATTCGTTCTGCTGCTGGACTGAAAAATCATACCAATGACTAATTATTGAACAGTGTTATGAACAGTGAACAGACAGTTGCAAAAAACCTTGCATGGATAATTATCCAAGTATTTGACTGTAGAGGTGTGAAATATACGGTTGTTGCTTTTGTGAAATACATTTTGGTTGTAGAGGAGCGATGTTAACAGGTGATACTTCTCTGAAACATATTTTAGCTGTATGTAGAGGTACGAGATTGACATCTATCTCATTTCGTCACCAGTCTCCTTCGTACACTGACTTGTACGAACGTTTGGTGCTGCCGTACTCTGATACTCGAGATCGGAACTTCTCGAAGTTGAAGTTGAGTGCGCTGAGCGATCCGTACTTTGCGCTGCTGGCAACATACGAGGTGCAGCGGGCAACTGCGGACGGCGGTTGCCTGCTGGCCAACTCGAAGCAGGACGTCATGTACAACGACGGCTCGTATGCCTTCACGAAGGGCTCGCATTTCGTGTCGCTCTTCAATTACTTGTAAGTACGCTATACCCCACCAGTAACTGGACCCTGAAATTTGTCTTTAAAATCTAAGCCCTAATACAGGGTAAAAAAACCTTCTTTACAAAACAGTGGGAGTGTTTAACTTTTCGTGTGTTGTTATTAGAATGATGTCACGCAATTCAGAATGGAGAATTTCTTTCACGAGTAATTGTTCGCCCACTGCAATATGTCCTGCGAAGTGGATAGCGCCATTAGACTGGAGTACAATAAGCCTGATTGTGAGCCTCTATTATCTGGAAATTTTCTGAGATTCAATACGTATTCAGAAATTGGTCAATATTTCACTATATTTAAATTTGAAACATATAGGCTGGAGAAAAACATTATATATTTAAAAGCCCTGAGTCAATTTCATAGTTCACTTTGTGAGACAATGTCCTAGTCTTGGCAAATGATGAAAGTTTCTCAGCTATCAGTCGGCTAGCATCTATGATGCCGGAGCTGCGACGCGATCGAGAGTGTTTGTATCTCCTCTCCAGCCTGCGCTTTGACTTGAAGTTGTTCGTCCTGCTTTACATTCGTGAGCAATTAAATCCTGCTCATTTTTAAGGTTGAGACACAATGCTCTATACTGTTGCAATTGGTACTTACCACACTCATTTTCGGTATTGTTCCATCTGTGTCCATATGCTGTCACTTGCGTCCTCGTTCGCATTTCTAATTGCCCGTAATGTTATCTGGAATTTTTTTGTGCTACGATCCACGTGATCATGTCCCTATGAGCGATGCTACGCCACCCAAGCAGAGTTCGCTACTGACTGTGGTTTTACAAGAGGATATTGTACCCAATATAATACAATTTTTACGTAATGACAGGTTGGTTACACGTCCGTTTCTGACACTCAAATGTTGGGTTCGTTAACCCTGGCATGATCCAGCATACTTTTGGTACTATAAGCTTGTGAGTTTACATTTTCCCACCATTAAATCAGTTCCCTACGAATCAGCGCAATCTCAAATCAAGACATCGGTGCTTTTTCTGTTGTGTGTGCAATACCCGCTCCTACCCTGAGCCCCTCAGAGGCTTTATAAGCGGGCGTCCCTTCAGGCTCAGGGCTCAATCGTTCATCGTCTACGCTTGCACCAATAAACTTAAACCAAGCTTACCACTGGTTTCACTGCCCACATATAGTGGTGGCCAGTATTACAGAACAAACCCACAAGAGGAGAGGTTTATTTCCGACAGTTGTGTGAAGCTGAGAAGATATAGTTGAGATTTCAAAAAGAAGAATTCGACGAGAAAACTACATGGTTATTTCAAGAGAACGGCGCCTACGAAGAGTTGTGAAGGAAGATATTATGACTGGACACAACGAAGAGAACAGGATTCGGCAATTACATCCTACGGTGTTGAGACTTTCGTTTAAATTTCCGTACTCAGCGTTGGTGGAACACTACGTTAGGTGGTCCCCGTGGATCGGCATCGTTGCACCTTTGCAAACTAAAGTCCTTGTCTACGAGAGTGGAGAAGATATCGAGGTGGTTCTGGAGCTCACGTTTGGAGCCGCACCAAGCAACCGTCAATAATTACGATTACGTCGTCATCAGCCCTACAGTCATCTCAGAGTGCGCCTACAGCTGCGTTGTCTACATCTACCACAGCGAGAGTGCATCTACCGCAGCGAGGTCGTCCTACAGCGCGTCTACCGTGACGAGCGTCTTCAGCTACTCCTACACGACGTATAAGTTAAGTAAACGCTGCAGTTAGCAGTGCAGTTAGCGCAGTTAGCATTGTAGTTAGTGCAGTGTGTTAGTGCAGTGCAGTTGCGGTGTAGCGCATGCAGTGAAAGTGTATTTTTTAGCTCTGTCTAGCGGCAGCGGCAGATATTTTTTTTGTTCAGTCGGCTCAAAGCCGCGCGAAGCGCTCCCACAGCAAGCAGTCCGAGCACAGGCTTTGCTTTAGTAATCATCTGAAGCAGTGTAGACGAGGTAATTTTTCAAAGTGAGAGCTAATTTTTCATTATTCACGGTGTAGACAAGAGTAGAAGGTTTAGAGTTGATAAATTTTTGATGTGCTCTGTTTGTTCAGCGTTTTATGGTGTGTTGATTATTATTGTGATTTTTATCGTCTGTACAATTTCATGTGTTGACTTTTAACGGACGTTATTTGCTCGTGTAGTTTTGTTGGAATAGATTTTTAAACTGTATGTCTGACTCATCCGATTCTGATGAATTAATAAGGTCTACGGCAACTAGAACGCGTAGAGGTCGAGTCACTGTACCTAGATTTGTACCAAGTGCTGAAACAGTTGCAGCAATGACCGAACCCGCAACAAGTGGGGCGACTGGCCGAAATCCCAGTAGTAGTGCTACTAACAGTGCTCTTGCGCGAGAAATAGCTGCAGCAATGCCGAGAGCAGGGACAATCCTTTCAAATGCCGAGTTACCGTTGTTTCGGGGACGTAGGCGGTGGGAAGATCCCGAATTTTCAGAGAATAAGAGTTTTAGGACTCATATAGAAAACCTTCGCGCGTATATGAAGCTCTTACCTGATATTCACAGTGACAGTGCTAAAAAGAAACTGCTGGTAAGGTCAGCTAATAAATCCGTGGGGGACTTAAACCCCATAGTAACAAACTTGGTTAATTCAAATTTGCAATACACTTTCGAAGATGTCGTCAAAATACTTGACGACATCTATGTAATGAGAGGCGAGAAGTCAAAACATGCGCTAGCATACGATTTAAACCGTTTACGTTTTGCAAGGAACGATGCTTTAGCTGCTCAATTAGTTACGGCATTTGGAAAAATACGTCAATTGTCGAATCATCTACTAAATTCAACAGCCATTTCTTGGCAGAGGCATCCCTTTTTCAGGGCCAGTACGAATCAGGAAGACCTAAAGAAATTTGTAGGGGATAGTGTTGATCTGAGTTTGGCAATAATGGTGCTCGCTCCTTTGCTGGACGAGTCATTCACTAAAAACTATTCAATGTGTCGTTCAATACTTCCCAAGAACTTTTGTCACGAATGGTAGCAGCCGTTCGCAATCACCCAGAAAGTAAGCCAATCATAGCGACGCAACGCAATAGCGAATCCTTTGTAGTGGACGCAGGTGACGAGACAGATGACCACACTGACATGCAAAATTCACTTCAGGAGAGCGAAGTTCTTTACGGAACGTACCGTAGAGGCCGCTTCTCAAGCCGTAGAGCGTATCCCCGACCTTGGATAAGAAATCCTAGAGGGAGCCGTAATTTCAGCGGATATGTGGGGGATAGGGAGATCGGGTCCCTTGAGTGTAACACTTTGCGAGTGGAAAGCTCGAATCAAGCGTCAGTGCATTCTGCTTCGCGCTCGCGAGGTTTCCCTTTCCGTGGTTCAGGCAACAGTAGTTCACAGAGAGCTTCTTTAGGAACCCCCAAATTCAGAGGGCCAGTTGGTCTCTGTTTTGCTTGCGGGGGTGAGCACTACGTGCGATTTTGTCGAGCATCGGAGAGTGAAATTAAACATTACAAAGACTACCTACGTAGGTACAGTGCAATTCGAGGTGTAAGCAACCGTGGTAGGCATGAAGTGCACTATTCCGAGGATCATGAGCACGAGAAAGATTTTTTAAGCGAAATGTAGGTGGTGCAGGTGGTGTAGATGGTGTAGGTGCAGGTGGTAGTAATGGGATTTTGCCCGAGTGTTATCACAAGACCCTCGTTAATAAAAAAGTTGTGCCATTTCCAGAGACGACCGAGATGTCTTTAATTGTAGACCCTTTGTTTCACTGCGAAAATAAATTCGCGGTTTTGAAAGAAGAAGAACTTGTAGATATAATTCCGCAGAAGGGAGTTTTTGAGGCTTATTTCACGACAACAGTAGAAACCGGACGCTTTACCGAGTCCGCTAAAAAAGGCACCGAACTTGTAATGTTCAGAAAATCTAAAAAGCCTATAATAGTTTTGTCTAATCAAGACGAGTACCTTACCGCACTTCTGGACAGTGGCAGCGAAAAATGTCTCATTAGTTACCGTAGAATCAAGAGCCTAAATGAAAATCTAAAACCAAGTTGTTTAAGTGTCAGCGGGATCAACGCGAAAAGTAATGTGACAGGAGAGGTGGATTTGACAATTTCAATACCTAATTCAAACAAGGTGCTGAAGACCAGCGCGTTAGTTATTAAAGATGCTAAATTTAATTATGATTTAATTTTAGGACGAGATGTGCTGCACAATGCAGTAATTAATTTCAAAGAGGGTTTCCTCACGTGGGAGGGAACCAAAGTGCCTTTTCAAGACCTAGGGAAAACGCAATCGATTAGTAGAGAAACAATGATTGCCAAAATAATTAACAGCGACTGTTTGATGTCAGAAGAAGTTGCGAAGCAGAGCTTGAGCAGGATAAAAAAAAGACGCGGCGGAGTGAGCGACCGCGAGAAAATAAATCGTGAAAAAAAGAGTGAGCTCGAGCGTGTAGCTGAGGAGCCAAGGCCAGAGGTAAAAAAGAAGAGACCACTAGTGGTACATTACGCAGAAGTGGAAGTGCCTGGCAGTTCTATCTATAAAAGTTGTAAGAGGATTTGTGAAGAAGGCCAATCCCGGTGAATATATAGGATTGAAGAGAGGGTTGGAAAATGGAATATTGATAGCGGAATCAATAGTGACAATTAAAGAAGATGGTCAAGTACCTTTAATGATGTTGAACCCTACCGAGGATGAGGTAAATTTTAACGACAACACAATGTTGTGCAATTTAGAAGCAGTAGCTGAGGAAGAGGTAGAAAATGAAATCTATCTCACGAATGTAGAGGATGCTCTGAAAGAAGCAAATAATGTAAACTTGAGACTTGCCGCAACGTCAGGTTCACTTGGAGACATCTCGAGTCGTGGTGGAAATGCTAAGGCCATGGCTATGGAGAAACTTGGGTCGAATGGTGACGAACGCGGCAATAATTGTGATTTTTATCGGAGTAAGGAACGAGGAATTAATGCACAGTTTGAGGATGTGCCGAATTTACAGAAGGACGTACGCGGTCCGTTAACGACTGAGGACATATTATGTGACGATGCTGACAGAATCTTACAACTGACTAAACTTTTAAATGATTTCCGTGACGTGATCACGCTAGAAGGCGAAACGATAGGTGTTACTAATGTGATGAAACACAAAATTGTGCTTAAACCGGACGCCCCGGTACTGAATATCCTTCCATATCGTATACCTCATAAATACCAGGAAGAGTTGGCCAAAATTAATAACCGAATGCTCGCACAGGGTATAATTGAGAATTCCATGTCAGATTACAACTTCCCGGTTATAATAGTAAAGAAAAAGAGCGGTGAGTTAAGGCCAGTGATCGATTTTCGGAAACTCAACGAAATAGTGGTTAAGGAGTCGTATCCTATTCCACGCATAGACGAAATTTTGTCGGCACTAGGTGGCAACAGTGTTTTCTCCACACTGGACCTTAGGTCTGCTTTTCATCAGGTAGAGTTAGAAGAGGACAGTCGGAAATTGACTGCGTTTAGTGTAGGGTACGAAAAGTATCACTTCAAAAGGATACCTTTCGGTCTCAGTTCTAGTCCTAGCGTTTTTCAACGTGTCATGTCAGCTGTTCTTGCGCCTCTTTTAGGGCAGTTGTGTTTCGTCTTTTTGAATGACATACTTGTCTATTCAAAAAACAAAGCACAACATTTGGTTGACATTAAATCTGTCCTTTTGACACTGCGCACTGGTAATTTATCGATTAAACTCGAGAAATGCCAATTCTTTAAAAAATCAATTGAATATCTAGGACATATTATTTCGGCTAAAGGCATAAGTTGCAAAGAGTCTGTGAAGTTACAAAATCATCCGGCACCCATGAATGTAAAGGAGCTGCAGCAATTCCTTGGTGCAGCAAACTATTTCCAAAATTTCATCTTGCTATTTGCAAAAATTGCTAACCCGTTGTACCGACTATTAAGGAAAAATGTTCCTTTTGACTGGAATGATGACTGCCAAAAAAGTTTTGACCATATTAAATCAGCACTGACATCTGAGACGGTTTTACGACATCCGGACTACACCAAAACTTTTCATCTGTTTACAGATGTCTCAAATTTTGGTTTAAGAGCTGTGTTGATGCAGGCCGAAGATTTTGAGAGAAAGTGATGCGTCCTGTAGCTTATTTTAGTAAAAGTTTGAATAGTAGTCAAAAACGTTACAGCACTACTAAAAAAGAATTTTTTGCAATCCATTCTGCTCTTAAAGCTTTTAAATATTTGATAACTGGATATCCTATCCAAATTTATTCTGACCACCGTCCTTTAAGTTTCCTTTTTCAAAAACGCCTGCCTGACGACTCGGCCATGGCCAGGTGGTGTATTAATGTTCAGGCATACGACCCGACCATGAAATATTTACCAGGCAGACAAAATGACAAAATAGCCGACTATTTAAGTAGGCTCCCAGGCAATAATGATCCAATAACTCTCAAAGAACTAGAAAGCTGCGGACCGTTGCAGTCCGGCCCTGAAGTTTGTATCGCGCGATCCGAGTCTGTGGTGGGTATCGCGCAGACGCGAGCTCGTGCCAGACGTACCCAGCCAGACGTTCCCAACAACACGACGATACAGCCAGGCGGTAGCGACGCAGTGTTGCCACGCAACGAGACAGCTGTACCTAAATTAATTGACTACATTCCGAAAAAGGAGGAAGTTTCCTGGACTTTACACGAATTCATGGACGAGCAGAAACAAGATCCGTTTTGTACTGAAGTTAGGGAAGCATTACTTCATGCAAGTACTTCTACCATTCCTGACCTACACAGTTATTTAATTACTAATGACATATTGTATCGACGGTGACGAATCGACTTCCGAACAAGTACTATTTTAACAGCTGTCATGCCAACTTCATTACTGAGTAAAGCAATATTAGGGATACACTCAATGTATCACACAGACGCGTTGCACACTCTATTTAAATTCAAGTTAAAATATTTTCATAGTTTGGAAAAAACGATCGTTCGTAAGTTCGTACAAAATTGTGAAGTTTGTAAGCTTCTTAAAGCTCACCCATCCGTACCTATCAAAATTTTAACAGCGCCTATTGCGAAAGAACCTTTTGAAGTAGTTTCGATGGATTTCGTCGGACCTCTCAGAGTAACGGATAATGGAAATAAATTTATTCTCGTTGTAATAGATTTGTTTTCACGTTATTGTAAACTGTATCCCGTTTCCAACCGTCGTACAGATACGGTAATATCATGTTTAGGTAATTGTTTTGCGACATTCGGATACCCAAAAACTTTAATTAGTGATCAGGCTCTAGAGTTTAAATCGGCAGCAGATAAACAGTTTGCCAATATACACGCAATTGCAAAAAAAGAATTATTAGCTTTTAGTCCCCATTCGCAATAGAAAAATTACTAATTTGCTGAAGTTGTACATAAACTCACTAACTCACACAGAGTGGGACCAATGCGTTGAGATGGTCGAGAACGCTATTAAAAATTCTTTAAATTCAACCCTGGGAGACACCCCCAGTTATATTGTTTTCGGAAGAGATACGTGTCCGTACTTCCGTGGGGAGAACTTCAACATCTCCTACAGCTACGATGATGAAATTGATTTAGTAAATTTTCGAGCCAGAGAGGCAGTGCGAATTGTTGAAAACGTTAGGAACATGATAATAAATCAGACTGTGGAACGCACCACATATCATAATTTGAGACGTAAAGATAAACACTTCGCCATCGGTGACAGAGTAATGTTGAAAATTCATTTCAAAACGAATAAATTGGATCTTTCTTGGCTTGGACCAGGAATTATTACTAATGTTAAGGGGCATTGGGTTGAAATTAAAATAGGAGACAAGGTCCACAAGAGTAACATGAATCACGTACTGGCTCTACGAAAAACTAACTGAAACTTTTGACGATTCACGACATGCCCGACTTCCATGTTTTAAGACTTTTGGCGGGCTACGAATTCGACTTTTGACGCGCTTCGTCTTACGTCTAGTTTAGGACTGAGTTCCTAATGTATTGTGTTACGCATTTATCAAGTATTTCGGTGTGTTATTTGCTATGCTTCACTATAATAATGTATACGCTTTTGCTTATAAGTTAGTGTTTAAAGTGTTCATTTGCAAAATCAGTATAGTGAATCTTGTTGAACTTAGTTGAACTTAGGTTTCTTTTTTTTAAGAAAAAAATGCCAAGGTTAACCAAGATAGTGAGTGCTTTAACAAAGC
This sequence comes from Platorchestia sp. MABIK, assembly GCA_014220935.1. Taxonomy (NCBI): domain Eukaryota; kingdom Metazoa; phylum Arthropoda; class Malacostraca; order Amphipoda; family Talitridae; genus Platorchestia; species Platorchestia sp. MABIK. Next base: position 46,978 of record JACJUY010004278.1, on the reverse strand, counting down.
TTCTTCTCACGATCTGTGAAGTTTGCTATTTCTGTTGTGTTGCTATTTCTTGTTTTTTCCTTGTTCACGCCTTATCATGAACGCTTACGTTCGCTTGATTGTTGATGCTAGTGTGGTAGCTGAAAAGAATTCCATGTTTGCGAAATGCAATCGCTGACGCGGCTACACAGTCGATGTGGCGAACGCTTTCGATGCTTCAGCAAAATGCAGAATTAATTGGATACATCATGAAAAGCTAAATTGATTTCACATTCCACAATCGAACAATCAGCGTTTTTTTTTTATCAGTGGAAATTTCCCGAACGAGACTCAAGAAGCAGTTCTCTTGTTCATTTTTTTTTTTGGTTAGAAGAAGTTAACGTGGGTAAATACTTAAAATTCATGGGAAATGGATTTGTGGGTTTCGTGAAGAAACTGTTGACTCAATTGATAGGATTCATGTTTCGTAATATTTATCAAAAAATTGGTGTATGTATTTGTTATTACTTAGTTTGTAATTTCTTTATATTTTTAGGTTTTTGTTAAATCATGTTCATGAATATCTGGCCATGTTAATCGAGTATTGTTTTCGTTTCAATTGCAGGTCCGCACCATCGGCCTCACGCACATCGGGGGTATAGTAATGAATTGGTGAGATAAGATGGGGAACACGGTTTCATCCGTCGACATTGATACTCTCACGTCGGCATTGGTAGAACACAGGGGCGCGTTGACGCAGGAGTGGGTGGCGGCTAACGCCCACCTCGATTTACTTCCCGACCGCGTCGCGGATGTGCTCATAATGCTGTTGATGGTCGTAGTAATGGCACTCGTTGTAGTGGGGTACTATACCCACAAACAACTGGAGTTGCTCGCAGAACGTGTCCGGGCGGAGGATTTTCACCTCCGCCGCAGAGTGCTGAAACCTACCGGAAGGTTACAAAACCTGTCCGGGGAAATGTAATCACCGTCACTATCGGTGGTAGTATCATCATCAATGTGCAGCCTGGGCCGCGCTGCACATTGATGATAATACTACCACCGATGATGATACTACCACCGATGGTGATGCTACCACTACACTATATGTGGGCAGTGAAACCAGTGGTAAGCTTGGTGCAAGTTTATTGGTGCAAGCGTAGACGATGCCCTGAGCCTGAAGGGACGCCCGCTTATAAAGCCTATGAGGGGCTCAGGGTAGGAGCAGGTATTGCACACACACTGTGCGCTGTTTTCTCACACACGAGGAAGAAAAAGGACGGAGAGTCTCACATCCGTTGATTGTATTTGAAAGCGCCCACGTATCAAGCTCGTAGGATGTCAAAGAAACTTTGAAAACAGTTTACTAGTGTCAAAGTTTTCCAATTTCCCTAAGAATGTATTTGCTGATGCTGACTTTAATTTCAGCATCGCGACAGTTCGTGAGTCAGGACTGCTGCAGCGGAGCATCCTCCTGTACTACCCCCTCCAGTCGTGTCCCAGTGACCACGAGATGGCGGTGGGCTACACTCAGGTCAGCCACTAGCGCTAGTTTATGCAGTTTTTATATTTTAGAAAATTTTACAGTGCAGAATATAGCGTTCATCTCCAGAGTTTCTTGAAAAGATGTTTTCTCTCCTTTCATTACTATGTGTGAAAAAAAATATATGTTTTTACCTTCAGCGAACTGTTTTACGAGAAGTACTGTAGAGGGGTTGGATAAAATAATATAAACGCATAAATTTTGAAATTATAATCTTCGAACATGTTATAAACAATCAAAACTTAACATATTTTAAAATTTTATTGTTTATCATTGTAGCGATTTTGTATTTTACTCGAATCACACGGTTTTTCACAGATATCTATCAGATAATTTGTTTATAACCTTATAAAAATGGCAGACATTTCTGACTTTTAGAGAAGCCAAATTGTTGGTGCTCGTATGGCAGGTGCTATGGTGCTCGTCGTAGCTGAGTGGCTACAGAACCCGCCCTTCCGTGAAGGTGTCGAGGGTTCGAATCCGGCCGCTGTGTGGCGACTTTCTCCGTTGAGCATAGGGGAAAAACTCAAAGCACACAATACCCCACTCTACCCAAGTGTCTGAAATGGGTACCGGTCTTGAACGGGGGTAAACGTCATGGCGTCCAGGAGTTAGTTATAAGGCATTTGAAAAAACAATGTACAAGGTGATATGTATCAGGCTTGTATTGGAAATAAAGCATCCTTAGATGCCGATGTTTGTTTTTACGGTAACAGAAACTGCCCAAATGCTCGACGTTTCATGAGGTACTGTCTCAAAAGTAATGACTG
>JACJUY010004278.1:0-42019 GCA_014220935.1 Platorchestia sp. MABIK | reverse complement strand
GCTTGCACGAATATTGACGTATGATAGCTTGCACGAATATTGACGTATGATAGCTTGCACGAATATTGACGTATGATAGCTTGCACGAATATTGACGTATGATAGCTGGCACGAATATTGACGTATGATAGCTGGCACGAATATTGACGTATGATAGCTGGCACGAATATTGACGTAAGATAGCTTGCACGAATATTGACGTAAGATAGCTGGCACGAATATTGACGTAAGATAGCTTGCACGAATATTGACGTAAGATAGCTTGCACGAATATTGACGTAAGATAGCTGGCATGAATATTGACGTAAGATAGCTGGCACGAATAATAGTACTTCCAAACTGAAGAATATCACCAGAACATGGTGGCTGTGGCAGCTTATTCAACTCGTCGATATTCTTGGATGACGATGATGACATGCAATAATATATCAGAGACGAAACATGCATAATATCTGACAATTCTGTAATTGAATTAATAGATATATACAATAATTTTATCAAAAAACGAAGCTAAGACAGCTTGCTCTAGTTAAATTAGATCCACAATGTACAACACCTACACAAGTTTTCAAAGAATACTTGTTCATAAACGGTGAAGAATGTAAAATCCATTTATCATTTCCCTTCATAGCTACGGCTATTAATCAAAAGATTTACATTGTTGGTCTTCTCATTTCCGAATGCTGAAAGTTGCTCTGTGTGCTGTGGCGGTTTGCTTGCGCGGAAAATGAAAAGCTCTCACAAGTTCAAGATATCGTTATTTTATAGTTAAAAAGTTCAAGGGAATTACAAAAGAAGTCATATTCAGGGCCTTACAGATTGAAAGAGGATACAAGTGATTTAGAGTATTTTAATTCTTGCTAACGTGAGTATTTTGATTTTTGCTCACGTACGTGAATGAACAGATAGGCTATTTTGCATCACTTAATTTATTAAAAACCGCAAGGCCTAAGTAAACTCATTTAGTATTATCATTAATAATCCAACATATCTTATCATGTTGAACTACGGAGTATTTTCTAGGAGTGTTGCAGTACATATCACGCGAACATTAACCAGCATGTGTCGAGACAGTTAACTTGAATACAGCTAGAAGCCTCAAAGTCCCCTTTAGCATGCAGCAGCATCACATCCTTATTTAGGAACTTCACCGTTTTTAATTCAGATTAGTTTGAGAACAGATTCATGAAAAATTGACATGAATACGCAGACCGGGCTGAAATATTATCTGAGAACGCAAGGCAGTACACGTCAGAGTACGCAAGGCAGTACACATCAGAGTACGCAAGGCAGTACACGTCAGAGTGCGCAAGGCAGTACACGTCAGAGTACGCCAGGCAGTACAAGTCAGGGTACGCAAGGCAGTACACGTCAGAGTGCGCAAGGCAGTACACGTCAGAGTACGCAAGGTAGTACACGTCAGAGTACGCAAGGTAGTACACGTCTGAGTAAGCAAGGCAATACACGTCAGAGTACGCAAGGTAGTACACGTCAGAGTACGCAAGGTAGTACACGTCAGAGAACGCAAGGTAGTACACGTCAGAGTACGCAAGGCAGTACACGTCAGAGTAAGCAAGGTAGTATACACACGTCAATCAACAAACCAAGTAAAACTTCTGGAGCTTTTGTAGGAGCGTCAACTGGAGGTCGTCATTCAGACCTGATGTCTCTTATCATGACGCACGAGCTTGCGTTATCAGGTCGGTGTTGCTGTAAATATTCGCGATTATCCAGCCAAATATAAATGTTCAAAATACCAGCTCAATATAGGCCTTCCGTCCAACGAAAATCAACTCAAGAGCATTGAAATAATTGTTGCGATTATCGAGCCAAGTATAAATGTTCACATCAACAGCTCAACATAGGCCTTCCAACTCGAGAGCATTGAAGCAGTTGCTGCTGTGTTTCTCAGCACGTGTTGCGTATATGCAGTCTGTAACGTCAACTGAGTATCTCATGAATGTGAGCGCAACCTGTCACTAAAGTTACGAGAGGAGAGGCTGTGATAAATGCAGTGTACCCTTCTTTTCGTTAGAAGTTCGAATTATTAGTCTTAATCAATACGAATGAAAGGTGAAAGAAAGTTTCATGTAAAAGCTTTAGCATGAACGACCAATTGACCTAAACTGTCACTGCCCTGCCATTTTGTGAGATTTTAAATTGAAGACTAAGAATTTTCGTACCCGCTAAGGTCTCTTCAGATACATCGAAAAATCAACGGCGAGCTCTTGCTTGTAAAGTCGTGATTGCCTGTTAATTCACTGTCGTGATTTGCCTTGATTTTATACCCTGATGATATTTTGTGACTTATATGGGAAACTTCACCAAATGCAGGATTTTTTTAGCTTCGAAAAAAAACCTTACTGTAGCGCTAGCATACTCTCGCCAGGTGCCCAGCTCATATAGCATAAGATCAGCTTTGAAAGCGGTCTATTCATTTCTCGTTTAATTACAATCTAATTGGGGATTTTGTGATCAAACTTAATATCTCGCACCGTGCTACAGTATTTAGTATTATGGAGATCCAGGAGCATCCAGTACTTGAATTTATTGGAATGCGGCCTACATCATACATTTGGAGGCTTTTTACTGATTATTATTCAACGCTTACTATAATTTTTCGTAGAAATATGCTTGCCCATGCAGTGAAAACTGTACTATGAATGAAATTTTTCGAACATAATCAAACTGGGACATAGGTAAATAATATCTTGTGACGTGCCAGTTACTAGCTGAAATGACATCATAATTTGCGATGAGCCAGATGCGTACGCGGACGTTGCTGAAAAATGCTGATACAATAAAAGGAAAAAAGAATCAGAGCCACACCTACATATTACTGATGGAAGTGTCATGGTAAGTGCTTATTCAAGGTCCTGTATAGACAATATTTTACGAAAGACTATCTTTTAAAGGCTACCTTTTAATCCTTTTATGACCGTTAAAGAAGTTATAATATTTATGTGAACAGCAATGAATTATCAGGCGGGGCTAAGCTCCCATCACATAACAATCTAATTTAAGCACTTGTATTGATTTTAAGACCACTGGCATTGTGACTTCATCAAATGATTTTTTTACATTTTTCAACACCGCCTGAGAAAATTTCGTGACACTAAGCAATAATTAATTGATAAACAGATATAAAGTGATTTTGCTTATAATTCATTCCTCTGTTCCGTGTCTGAAACTACGTACAAATTTTTTTGATAATTTTTTGCGTTTTTGCATGTGACTAGTTAGGTTTTTACAATCGATGAGAATATCGTCAAAAACACACAGTTTTGCTATAATTTTTCTTACCTTTTAAAAGAAGCTTCACGCATAGTTTCTTGTTCATTTCTTTTTACTTTGAAAGATGAAATATATTCTTTTCGCGTTCTCGAACAAATAAAGTGGTGATAGTATTTCTTCATTGATAATGAGAAACAATAAAAATAGTGTGTAATAATTTAGTTATCCGTCGTTACGATAACATCCTGTTCTACAATTCTCAAATAAATGTTTTTCTTTTCTTTCTTTGATTTCTCAATGAACTTGCGTGCAACGCGATCGACAACAAAAAAATGCTCTTATGTTTGGCTACCAGCAATGTGAAATATTCTCTAGCTCCCATCGAAATTACTCTGAAGATATTTCATCGAGACTAAAAAATAAAAAATATCTCGTGGTTCACTCAAACTCTTCGAACTTATCCATCCTCAATTCAACAATTAAAATATTATGATTTCTTCTAAATCAACATTTGCAGTTCGGTTCTTCTGGAGACGATCCGTTGTGGCCGGGTGAGTCGATGGAAAATTTGTCCTGGTCGTGCGTGTCTGTGGCGAGCAGCCCGTTCTGTTCTATGCATAAGATCTGAAAAGTATTGAAACTTTTAGTAATTTTATCTCGTTGATTGATTAGCATAGATTTAAAATCGAAATACTTTTTTGTTAAAAAACGTACAAATTTTTACTGTACCTGTACATAAATTTTGTGCTTTGCATTACAAAACTCGTTCAGTGTTATCAGATTATTTGCTTCAATAGTACAGCGCCACTACTGCGCTAACTCCACCATAGCTCACCGGTGTGCCTACAGTTCTGACAGCCTAAATGAGTCTTTACATTACGCCATTCTTGGGTCCTCAATTTCATTCACATCCTGTTCTAAAAAAATTGCAACACGTTCTTTTCATGCCCATTCCTACATGAATTGGTTCAGTGAGTTTGATACCCGTTACCCTTTCCTACACCATTTTAAAGATTGGGAGTGAAAATGTTTGTACGAAAAGTGTGTTGATAAGAAGAATTCAGGAGCAATGTACATTCTATTAAAAAAATGCTTTAGTAAAAAAGTAAATATGTCCCACCATAAGGAGCACACCTCGCACAAGCGCGATAATTAGCCCTTTATCGCCCAAGTGGACTCTACGGTCCTCTTTCGAAAATAGCCTCAATATATTGTATTTCTCGTTAAATTAGTTCCCTAATGTGTTCTTTGGAGTTCACTGCCGAGTGGCAGTTCCTTCCTCATCCTGATATCAGTGATTACCTGATGCCGGTGCCAGTTTAGCGACGGTGGTTGTGATAACCGTAATGTGAGTACAAAAATGCAGACGTTAAAGGGTTAAGTTTTATGCATTGCTCTGCATGATTCTGCTTAAGCTATACCTCGCACAAGGTGTAAGAAGGGATCGAAATTTCCCCAACGATGGAAAAAGTTCAGATTGTCTTAGTATTTACAAGCTAAAAGGTAAAATTGAAGTAAAATTTTGTGCAAGTAAAGCATGATAGGATACTGTTTTAACCAATTTAAATTTAAAAACCAATCTTAAACATTTTGTTTGTCGACTCTATTGGAAATAAACTGTTTTCCTTTTTTTTTCTTTCGTCTTTTCTTGTTGAGAATTGATGAGCATGTAAGTAAGAAAACAACACAGATTGACTTTAATTATAAATTTCGATAATTGATTTGACAACAGTTTTTGAGTCAGATGGGCGATGGCAGTCAAGTCCGATGTCAAACACAATGCCAACGTTCAACATAACTTGAATATTATTTCGCTTGTGGTTGCGTGGTTGGCGTTTGACATCACGGGATTTGAGTAGCAGCAGGAGAATTGCCATGCGGTTCACTCCTGTAGCCATATTTTATTCTGCTACCCTCTGTTATGCTCTGCTCTGGTGTTCTCTGTCCTGCTCTGTTGTTATTTTCTGCCTTGCTTTACTCTGCTTCGCCTTATTTTGCAATGTTCTGCTCTACTCTGCTCTGTTCTGGTCTATTCTGTTCTTTTCTGTTCTAAACCGATGATTGAGTTATAATTTTATAAATGAAAGGATTACTTAGTAAACAGGGTTAATACTGGCCAAAATATAGTCGTTTGTCTCTTTTTAAACACCATACAATAACTCAGGAGTAGGAATGACTTAGACAGTAAATAAATAAATTCCGTACATGTGCAGCCGCCGAAGAGCCCACTTGAAACAAAACTCAAATTGGGATTTTATTGATTGGGAGAAAATAACACTCAATGGCTACCAGAAAGAAAAGATCATAATTTGTAACAAAGAAAATTCATGACTGCCTTCGCTGTTCATTTCAATCATTTTTGGACTTTTGTCTACCGGCTTTTTTATAATACGGTAAACATACGATTGCAGTGTAGACCTTCAGAATATAGTAATCCTAAATAGCCTGATTGCCGGTTTCAGTTTACTTTGAAATAAAATAAACTTTTAATGATCCAGTGAGACGTGCCAACATACTCGTATTATGAATAAGATTGAACAACACACCGACTTCCTCAGCAGACTGCAGGCCATGTTTACCACACAATGTCAGACTTTCTCTACCATTAGCATTGATGAACAAGGTTTGCTCAAATCACAATCTTATCTTAATATATTTCAGCAACTGAAACAATTTAATCATCGCATTACCACAAACAAACTGTATGTTAAAGGCAACTGAGCTAACATCAACACGCGCAAAGCTAGTGCTCCAGTTTGAGAGCACAACATTAATAATATCTTGCCTGATTAACGAGAAATTTAGCTGCCTCGTCGATGTTGATATTCTCTTTAGCGGAGGTCTCGAACCAGCCAGCGTAGCCCGAGTCCCTGCAGTACTCGTCCATGCGGCTCGGGCTGTTCACGAGGCCTTCCTTAGGCTGGTCGCACTGATCGAAAACAAGGTCATGTCACCAACAAATCACCAACACCAATAGAAAACAAGGCCATGTCACCAACACGTTCGTTACAACTCGTGGACTAAGTGAAATAAATTTGGTTCGTACACTAGTCTGCTCTTGAACGCGCCCTGCACGGGAAGATGTCGGCAGTTCGAATCCCGGCAGTGCCACCCAGTGTTTCTCCCCATTGGGAAAAGGAAGAACCCAGCCACAATTCCCCACTCTAGTAAGCCGTCGGAAATGGGTACCGGCTTGACCGAGGGTAACCGTCATGGCGTCCTAGTGTTAGTTATACGGCATTTGAAAAACCAACGTGCAAGATGATATGTATCAGGCTTAACTGGATAAAGCATCCTTTCTTCACTTCGCTCAATCTGAGTGGTTATGGAATGTACGTTTGTAATAACAATGAAATTCACCGATTAATTCTTCGAATTCAAATAGATATGGGGCAATGAACTACATAAGTAACACCAAACTGAATAAGAATTCAATCAATGGAAAGTTTTCAACCTCAAACCATTCAGCAATCGAAATATCGATGCGAAATAAATTTTAAACGGAATTAAAACTTTCAGTATAAAGCAAAAACCCCGAATCTTCTTCGTCTTATAATTTTATCGAAAAATGCCAGATCAACTTGTAGCCTTTCCACCTGTGTACCAAGAATTAATGACCGCTCAACAATGATTCGAAAAGGCAAGAAAATATCAAAATTCTTGTTCAATGAATTGTCCCACCAAATGTGTCATTGCTTGCCTATTTTAAAATTACATTCTCTTTTGTTCTATATCAAACGAATCTGAATTGAACACGAGCAAAATGAGTGTTTGCTGAAAACCAATGAAAAACCTACACAAATTGAAAAAAAGATTTTCTATCTGTCTCCTTGGAACATTTCTTAACTAAAGCGAGTAGTACCTTGTTCGCGAGCAGAACTGTGGGGATGGGAGAGCCGTTAGGCAAGGTTACTTTGGTGTCAAGATCATTCTTCCACTTGGTGATGCAGTCGAAGGTCTGTGCCCTCGTCACGTCAAACACGATAAAGGCGCCCACCGCCTCCTTGTAGTACACTCGCGTCATGTTTCCGAAGCGCTCTTGACCTGCAGCCAACGGAACGTAATTTGGAGGGCAAATATGCAGAGTGTCCTAACCCACAAAACTCAGAATTTTAGGAGGCTCGAGTAAGAGGCGTGGTGTTCATCGCAGGGTTGCCAAACTGGTTTTTTCTAGTCAAGTTACTAACTAGGAACTGAACTAGGAACTAGGCCACTCTGCGTGAAAGACATCTACGCTGCTATGAGGGGAAATTATCACTTAATCCACTCTGCCAGTTTTGACCTCTGATTTGTGGGTTAGGACACTCTGCATATTTGCCCTCCATTTAATCTATGGAGTTTACTTCATTCTTTAACACTTTGACCGCGGTGTGAGCCGCTATTGTACGCGGAGGGTTTTTTCATAATGCTGCCGACCGACCAGAAGTCACAAACTAAATTTTCATACATACGTAATCAAAGCTAAATGTAGGCACGATCCAGTTAATGTTTGCTAATTTCGAAATTGCTCACTGCCATTTACTTTAAATTTGAGTTGAATATTGAACTTCAGCTTAACTCATCGCGGTCAACATATGTTAAACTTTTTTTAGTTTATTCTTCATTCTGTTTATTTGTTTTGTTCTGTCAAATTTTGTTTATTCTGTCCCTTATGTTTATTCTGTCAACTCTGTTTAACAGAAATGTTCTTTATTGGATCGTTCGTTCTAACGCCGAAATTTTAATTGATGAATGAAGGTGCCTCTGAACGTTCGTTCACATATTCTCCCTGAATCATTTGACGAGCTTTAACTTATTACCGTAACTCGCAATGAATGATCGTTCACGGCTGTATTGAGCTCTGCATCTTGTGTCACGCGGCCTATGAGATACTCATCTCATCATTCGAAAATAAATATTTTTTGAGTAGAAAATTGCACTAAGCAAAGTGATATTTTCAGTCCTCAAAAATCGGTCCCGCCTCTGCAAAAATACGATCATGACGTCAGACGAACCAGGTCCGTTAAAAAAAATCGATTTTTAGCTATTAACTGAACGAATGTTTTGCGTCCATGATGACAGCCTGCATAAGTAAATAAAGCAAGGGACGACCAAATAGCCGTGATTAGAACAATCAGTCTCCAATTTCAAAGCCGGCATCACTCTAGAATCATAAATTTAATTTTTTGTTTTCTGCCATCATTGTGGCGAGAATACAGAATGCTTCTAATGAATACTAAAAAACGTGATATAGCCTCCACTGCCACGCACCCATCAGGTTCCACCATCTACATCTCGCGCTAAATTGAACGCTACATCATATTACGAATGAGATTGAACAACACACCGACTTCCTCGACTGTAGCCCACACTATATCTGACTTTCCTTACCATTAGCATTGATGAAAAAGGTAAGCTTTAATCGCAATCCTATTCTAATATATTTTTGCAGTTGTGGTAATTTCAACATCGTATTAGCACGAACCTTACTATTTTTTAACGTCAACTGAGCTAACATCAATACACACTAAGCTAGAGTTTCAGTTTGATAGCACAGCATCTGTAATATCAGTTTAACTCTGCAGTTTACCAGGGCTGCCACCTGACCACCGACCTTGACTTGGAATGTTGACTGGATGTTATGACATGTGCCTACATCACTGCTACCCACCTGCGATGTTGACGGGATATTATGAGACATGTACCCACCCACATAGCTGCTGCTCACCTGCTATGTTGACGGGATGTCATGAGCCGTGTACCCACTTAGCCGCTACCCACCTGCTATGTCCCACAACTGCAGCCTTATGACTGTGTTGGAGTCCCAACTGAGAACTTTGAGAGCGAAGTCGACGCCAATGGTGGCTCTGTAGTGCTGACTGAAGAACTGATGAACATAGCGCTTGATTATTGAAGTCTTGCCTGTGCCGAGCTCCCCGATCACCAAGATCTTGAACAGGTATTCATTTCTGTCACCGCTGCTGCCGGCCTGTGGGGGACATGAACCAATGCAGAGTTTCAAATTTGGAGGAGGGTCACTCTCTGGAAGTCATTTTGCGTTCAAGCGAAACAAAGGAAGTTTTTTTTTACAAGTAGGTCAAGCTTTTGATTTTTAATTCATGAAACAAAATGGTTCAAACTTGAGGGAAGTCTTTTAATCGCATTAAAAACAGCAGTTCACAGCCAACAGTTGGGCTGCTGTAGAACATTTGATCCTTACTAGTAATTTTCCTTGGAGGAAATCATCTTAATTAAAAAACTCTATCACATTTGAATAAAACTCTCCGTCTTAATAAGCGTACTCACAAATCATAATAACATTGCGAAGCATGGAAAAATGACTGATATGAGTAAGTATTGGTTATCTGAGCTAAGCTGAGAATAGGCAGCTCAAATTGAGGAAAATGAGGAGAGCTGCGACAGAAGATTAGCTGCGCAGAAGCCCCTCAAACGGGAACTGCATGGCGGCAGGGCTTCTCTGTTGTGAGACTCGTTTCTCTCAGATCGTCTGGAGCACGGGAGCTCGTTTAATTAAATCAGTGCTTCCTTTAATGATAATCTTTCTAATGATAATCTTTTTATTGATATTCTTTTTAATGATAATCTTTTTAATGATAATCTTTTTGATGAAAATCCTTTTAATGATAATCTTTTTAATGAAAATCTTTTTAATGATAATCTTTTTAATGCTAATCTTGATTTTAATGATAATGAGTGCTTCTTTTAACGATTCCTCGCTGATCCATAAGTAATTCCTCATTTGAGCGTTCTTTTTTTTGCTCGGACGACCAATATGAGACTGAGAAATTAATCGATTTCATGGAAAAAATCGTTAATTCAAAATTTTACCACGTAAATCAGGGACTCCTTAGCAGCTATTAGAACATTTCTAAGCTGGGAACCACCATAACCCTGATTGTAGACTATAGTCGAATAATTTGCGATAGTGAAAATGCTTAACAAACCTCTGCTCACTGTCGTCTGAACCATTTCTATAGCTCTAGTGAATACATTGCTTGCTTACGCTACAAAGCGAAGATGAAACTGCATTGCTCAGATGACCTCACTCACGCGCGCCTGAGAGTGCGGAAGACAGTTATATTATTCACAACTGGGACAGAGAGAGCTCATCTCTTGTGAGACTCACTAATAACGTGTATAGAAACGCACTTTCGTAATCAATTAAAGCAGTTGTCATTGAGTGAGAAGAGAAGAAGCTACGCTGTTAAGGTACAGCGTCTTGGTCGAGGGGCTCGACAATACGGCGAACGGGACACACGCAAGCCCGCAGTTGACAGTAAGTCTACAACTGGTATTTCCTTAGATATTAAAAAAGTTAATCAATTATGATCGAGCAACGTTTCATATATTCAAGAACATTGCCAAGAATCACTTAATAATTTATTAGAACTTCCCTCTGAATGAAGGCCGAACACTTTTTTGCCGTGAAAAAGGCTGGTAATAACTTGCTAGCTACTTTAACAGGCTTTATAATACTTTAAAGGAAATTTTTGATCAACGACCGCAAACTTTTCTCAGTTATGAATCACGTAGCACGCAAAATCGGTGCCAATAAAATGTAAAATATTTCATTGAATGCATGATCAAAATTACTAGATTTCCTACCGATGAACTCGTCTTGCTGTCTGTCGAATTAAGACTGATATCGATATCTTCAAATGAAATGCCGAAAGATTTTGCAGCTGAAGTTTCTTTCATTTTTGTCTTCAAATCAGGTCCTGGTTGAGTCTCATCCTTCAGTTTACGATTGTAATAATGCTCAGGCATGACATGCTCTGGCTCTTCAACATTGTAGTTCAGAGTTTCTGAGCTTATTTCACTTAGTTGGTTGTCGATCGCCGACATGGACGAAGTTTGAGAAGACGATATGCTCTCGTATTGCTGCAAGAGAGTTTTTTCTTTCTTCCCAAACACCGGTTGCTGTGCAGGAAGCCGTTTTGGCATCGAAGAAGTGAAACTGAATTTTTCCGCGGGGGCCTCTGACATCACTGAAGTTTCAGATGGTTTCGTTACTGGGTTTATTCCATTGGGATTGATAGAGCTTAGATTATTTTCTGGAGACCGGGAATTCTTGATAAATTCGGCTCTAGAAGATGACTTTAGCAATTCTGGAGAAGAACTTCTGCATGAGTCAACAGTGAAGTAGGATGGCAGTTCACTTAAATTGGAGGACACAAAAGGTGCGAAACTTTCTAATGGAAGTTTACGGGGAGGCTTCCGAGGAGAGTTTTGCTCAGCAGATTTCACTATAGGAGTTACAAGTTTCTCTGAACTGTACCGGGATGCAATGATATTTACCTCATTGTCGGTCAGGATCCTTTTAGGCAGAGTTGAAGAGCATAATGAGGTCGTTTCATCTTTTGGCTTCCTGGCTTCATCATTTTCATTTCCAATACGGGTTGAGTTTTCTCGATTAATAATCGAGCTAGGAGTTGAAGAAGACACTACAAGAGTTGGAATTAGTTTTTCTTTTGTGACTGGCTGCAATTTTATAGTAGCTTCTTGAATTTCTTTTCCATGACTCTTGAATTCGCCGAAATTCTCACCATCACTCACTGAAGCCGAAGAAACATTCTGATCTTTCTTCGAGTCTATATATTCGGATCCTGTGGTGGAGGCAGACGCTGAAGTCTGCGATGAGTTGTCAAACTCCCGCAATCGCGAATGTATGAGAGTTGGATTCGGAATTGGAGAGACCGGAGGCGTATTAATTGGCGAACTAGGAGGTGTGTTTGCTGAGAAGTACGCGTCAGATGCTGATGTCGGTATCGCCAGGACAGAAGACATGTCAACATCAAGAGAGTGCTCGCTTTTGTCAGTTGCATGGCAACTTGAGCTCGGCCGCTCGTCCTCTCCCATGTCCAGCTCGAGCTCCTGCGACGACTGCTCAGAGCAGCTCCAACTTGCAGAAGTCTGCCTGTGAAGCAGAGCAGAAGCGGTTCTATTTTTGTCCTTCCTTGCAAGAAATCCCAATTTAGGCGACTTCTTAAATAGACACTTTTCCTTAGATGAGGAAGATTTGTTTCTAATTGAATTAAGCTTAGATACTTTACTTTTAGCTCCTGATTGTTCAGAGGCGACAACGCTCGTAGCAGCTACCATACTTACTGGCTCATCTTCAGGGTCTTGGGAGTTGCTGCCGGCAGCATCTTCTAATTTCCGCTCCGAAGACGTACTTGGCACGCTAGACGCCACACTCTCGGACTCCTCGTCAGACTTCAAATCGAGAGATTCTTCCGTGGAAACAAAATCAGCAGTTTCTGAAGCCGCGCTAATGTCACTTTTCGGTTTACGGTTCCCCTTGCGCCCTTTCCTGAAAGATGAGATCAGGCTTTTCTTCCCTTTCGACTGTTGACTCCTGTCAAGCTTTTCTGGAGTGCTTCTTGAATTCAAACTCATTTTGGGTCCACTAACCCAATAGTCTAACCGAATTTTATCTTTCACACTTATGTCCGGACAGCTTTCAGTGTAATTGTCTTCGAGATTAAACGACGTTTGACTAATTTCCTCCTTAGATTGCCTAGAGTGGAAAGACTCTGTGCTATAATATTTATTCGTTTCTGAGAGTAACGATGTTTCACTGCAGCCTTTGATTGGCGCGCCTCCACTCACAGCACTATGAAGCGACTCATACGAAGACGCAGTGCTCAGTGACCCTCCGTCCGACTCTTTTGGCTGGCTCTCAGGGGACAAGTCGCGAGGGCCGAACGTTTGGTCATGGTTGGTGATGCAGTCTTCAAGAGATGACAAATTGTCTTCCAAGATACAAGAGGAATAGAGAGCGCTGAGTTCCTTTAAGCCAACAGGCTTTCTTTCAGCAAAAGATGAATAACTTCCCTCGGCACTGCAGTCGTCTTCACCTAGCTCTTCATCTTCGGGAAGTCCACCGGCGACTGAGTGGACGACCACACCGCTCTGCGAATCGTTTTCTAACTTTTCAATGTTCTTATTATTTTCATTGATGGACGAATGCTTGTCTATATTGGAAGTTAAGCTCATCACTGTCGCTCACACAAGTGACGGTGATCTCACAAACTGACTCTGGTCCGACTCCTGAGCCTCTACTGCATGCGGCAGCGTGTGCCAAGCGACGGTTGTACCGCACGTCCAGGGGAGCGTGTCGGTGGCTGAGTTAGAGGGCTTCCATGGAGGCTAATTCTCAACTTGAAGCGCTCCTCACGCAGTACTTGCTCGGCTTATACAGACTTGTTTAAAGCTTCTTATGTTACTCATGCCACTCCTGTGAGACTTCTGTCGCTCAATGCAGTGTAAAAGGAAAAAAAGTCGTGCGCTCCAGCATGTAAAAATCTTTCAAAAATTTTAGTTCTGTGGGTACTTTTGTTTTTGATTGATAATGATTCAAAGTGGATGAGTTGCGCTGTATGATATATTCAGCTTACCGTCCATGTTATATTCATTACTGAACAACCTTCATCATTTTATAAGTGCAATGACGCTCCAATTAATGGAACTATTACTCATCGAGAAGTACCTCAAGTCAAGTTAGAGGAGCATTGTACTAAAGAAGCTTTGATTTAGGAGGCATCTCTCCCATTTACCGATGATGCTTCAGGTTTTCTCTAACTTACTGTTATCTCAGAGATTCTCGAGTTATAACACAAATGTTCAGATGTATCAGAACTCTATTGAAGCTTAGATAAATTTAGCATTTCCTGTTACGCGGGACACGCGAGGGGACGAGTTATAGCTTAAACGACTTTTCACGAGCTCTAAAACTATTTATTTGGCAGCTAAAACTACTCTGGAAATTATCAGATATTTCGGTTTATCTGGATATATTCAACAATACTACACAACACCCTGAGAAGTAAAACTACCTAGGATATTTCTATCAAGCAAAATATTTTACATTATTCTGTGAATAAGTTAAACGGTCATGATTTGCTTGAAATTGAACATGGGCTAAACTCTAAATTTCACTCACCTGTCGTCTGTGCAGGCCGTTGGGGACGTGTCCGTTCTTCATTTTGTAACACAAATAAAAATTTCTAATTTCTCGTAAAATGAGACTACCACACAAATATCACAGGGAGTAAAGTTCACTAAACTATCGCCGCGAAAGAAACTCAGGGCGAACACAATTTTCGAGACGCTTGGCAAACTGACTCATACTACTTTTGTAAGAAGCTTTTCAAAGTTTGAAATACCTGTGTTAAGACAAGAGTTTAGATATTCGGTGTTGCCGCGACTTGCCAAGTTCTGCGCAGTTTAGGAACTCGGACGCTGCTAGAGCACTGATCTCTCCTGGTGAGCAGGGAGCTGCTGCGCTGTGGCTGCGCTGTGGCTGCGCTGCGGCTGCGTTGTGGCTGCGCTGTGGGTGCGCTGTTGCTACGCTGCCCAGTCTAAATTTTTCGCCGCCTGCATGCATGTTTGTCACCGCCTAAGCGATTTAATTGCTTAAATCGCTTTGGCGGTGAAAAAAATGCATACAGGCGGTGAAAAAGTTAGACTGGGTGTGGCAGCTAAACACAACAGAGATGCGACCAACCGCATGAGCAGAGACAGTTCTCTTCCTGAACCGAAAAGATTTTCTGGGTCGGAGGGACTGCGTGTATGGTATATTTTGAAGGCCTAACGGGAGTTGATGGGTTAATGAATAGCAAATAACGCCTACGGTATACTTGCCATATTTTTCGCAGGCTGGCGATTAGAACAGTAGTTTTTTAGTAGATCTAAATGCCGTTAATATCAGATGCACAGCACAGCTGGCGCAAGAAAATGGTACTTTCCGTGTCACGATGTTTTCTTTACAAGGTGATAAACTTTGCTCTTGTGAACCTTATTTTCGTTCACAACCTTTCATTGAACTTATTTTATTGTTTGCTGTATGAGGCACAATGCTGAGTTCTGAATAACCTAAGCTTAATGCCATAATAACCGAGGCTAAGCTAGGACCAAAATGATTAATCAATTATGAGTATACTTTTTTTCTTTGTTAATGGTTATCACACTTCATTCCCATCTCTTGCTTATTTTCTTCAGCTTAACTCGATTTGAGAATTGAATTGAAGTCACAGATGTGCCGATCTGATTCAGTAAAATTCACGATACTTGTGTGAGTGCAATGGTGAGTTGTCAATTTGCAGAGCCGCTCTCACACTGAGTAAATGAGGTCAACCGCGTCTCATGCTGCGCAGCATCCGCGCTTGTGGAGACAATACCACGTGAGGACTCTTTCTGAACTTCTTTAAGATGAACTAATCATGCCAGATGTGGCGTTTCTGCCAATATTTTGTACCGCGTGTGAAAATTATCCTAGTTTTGTGAGGTGAATGCATTTCCATCAGTCGGAAATTGACCCGGGTAAGGTATTGTGCTAACTTTCGTCTACATTCAATGATAATTATCATTATACCATACTTGAGAAACGTGGAGCTGCTAAAAGTTCTCCTTCAACAAATTATTAAAGATTTTATGTGAATTATTTGTCTCGTTCGTAATATTTTTAGTCAACAATGGTGCCTATGCGTCGTTTCTTCAACAAGATCCTGATGGATTTGACAAAAGTACATGTCTTCGAACCTTCCATGGAGTTGCCAAATCTTCAACTTGGATTGCAGAGCGAAGTTGAGGACGCAGTGTTTTGGTCTAGATACCCATACTGGCAGACGAAACCCATATCGCTCATTACACTTCACAGACTAGACGGCTGAGTATTGAATTGAAACTACTGCAGTCGCCCGATTTGGAAGCATTACGATATCATCCACCCGTAGTTAAATGTTACTTACAATATTTTATTTATGAACTGAATCACACATCGGAAACATTAGGGCATTGGTCAAATGCTTCTCACAGAGGTGCAGTCTCACCTCTTTTCCCAGCGAAGCGTCAAGTACTTCTCACAGGGCTGTAAAGTTTCAAAACCAAGGTCAAGATCAAGCTTTATTGCCTCAAAGAGATACGTTCTTGAATGACAATCTATCCATCCCTAGCTGTTTGCGCTGCAGACATCACCAAAGTTATTAAATTTGAGGAGTTGCTTCTTCCTCACTCAGTGTAGACGTAGTCACCTTACAACTATTGCCGTCTGAGTTACTCAGGTGACATCAAGCATCCATCGACTTATTTTGGACTTGGAAGTAACGAAAACAATGGGACTCTAATTCTAAAATAACAAGCATTTTTCTTGGCGCATTCATTCTTTCATAGCATGCAAAGTAATCTTGTGAGACAAGAGAAGAGTGAAAATAGTAAAGCTGTGTGTAATAAGGCTATATTGCAGCATTACAAGTACTTTATCATTCAGATGATTTCATAAAGTGTAACGAAGAAATCGATAAGCATATTTACGACCTTTATTTCACGTATATTTTCTCAATAATTTAGCCATTCCGGAGATTTGCGAGAAAAGCGTGTGTAGTCACTGCGTACGTAAAATACCAATGAGCATGAACAAACTGGCGATGAATTTTGCACCAACCTAAAACAAATTACCATTCGGCATAGCAGAAGGAAGCGATACATTTTATAGACAACCAACTCAAGCTAGTAAGGCTCTTGTGGTCTTTAGTTTTCCCACAGGTACTTACGCGCGAGATAACCTGAGGAAATTGTGAGAACAACAATTTCTCAGAAAATATTTGCACAAAATACTTGTGAAACACGGATGTCTTAAAGACTGCTATTTCATGACCAGGATGTTTATTCCCTCATTGCTTTCACGCCTATTTTACGACAGCGTCAACTGGAGCGCTTAGTGCTTATGTTTTATTTAACTTCTGGGCTTCTTTCCTTAAGAACTAGTCAGCGTATAAAATAGAATGAATCCGAAGAACAGGACCGTAGAAGCGGCGCTGGTTTGACCAATGAAATGCAAATCCCCTTTGATGCTGAAACGGGGTAACTTCTTCCCCGGTAGCTAAAATATTCTCATGTTGTTTAATTGCGATAATAATCCTTTAGGTTCCCATTTAAGATATGATGCTTAATTGCTATAATAATTATTCCAGTTCCAATTTAAGACATGATGCTTAATTGCAATAATAATCATTCCGATTCCGATCTAAGATGTGGACTGCCGCCTCCTGGTGACCAAGATTCCAGCACCGCAACCTTTGCGACTCGCTCCAGACAGGGGCGGCGGTGAGGCGGGAGAGAGGCAGAGTTTGCTCAGTAAAACAAACAGGAGAAAGTGGGGAAGGAAAAACTCGTCTGAGTTTCTGAATTATTCGCAATAAAGACTTTTGCACAGATTCTTCCTTGCCAAAACCTAAATTTTGAGTGACTGGATTGTTGGTTTTAACAACTTTTTCTTAACTTACGGAGGACAGTCACATTGGTCAGATATACGATTCCAGAGCACACTAGTTTCACCGTTGTTGTTCTCCTCAGTATGCAGAATTCCTGGGTTGGAAGCAAGCATTGCTGGTATTGTATGGACTCATCTATATGTTAGGGTAATATAATGTATTAAGTGAATGAGTTCATATTTAAGAACGGCAGTATTTTGAATGCAAGTGCGTAAAAAAATATTCAGCAAAATTATCTGTAGATTTGTGCATGTTTCTCTCATTTTAAAACCACTTTTAACTGGATTTTATAATGAGTGAATTGATTGCCTCTAATTTAACAGCAAAAATATTTCAGAATTGATCATTCATTTGAATTCGGACCTTAATTTCAAAGTACATGCTAATTTAAGAACAAAACGCACGGCTGAAAAAACTAACTTGTGATTCCAAATAAAACTCTTCATTTCTTTGTCGTGATTCCATTTCCAAATGCTAAGTTATTGCAAACGAGGTAAAGCAGTAATAAATATTAGGGTAAAATTAATATATATTATGTTCATGCTATGAAATCTCTACCATAGAGATGACACAGATTTCTATCAGTTACATAACAGAAAGATGAGAAAAAATAGTTGGAATATTTTGAGTCTTACGATGTTACTAGCCAGAAGATAAAACGACTGCCGTACAGAGTTATAATAAATTAATTGAAATTACATTTTCCTGTTACAACTACCAGTGCAAAATAATGCTCTATGATATGAGATTTTTTCCAAACAACAATTATATGAACACCAACCCAAAAGATATTAAACTGTGAAGTACAAAGTTAAATTACTGAAGAGACCTCTCCAAAAACAGACAAATACATCTTGATCTATATAATGTTTAAGAACATGTTTCTTAAAACCCCGTACACACCTTGCATTACGTCACTGCATCTTGTCGCCATTTAAGCAGCATTTAATCATGACAGCGCGACAATAATTATTGTGGCAGGGGGCAGTCGCGCAGAGGGCTGCACTCGAGCATTTTCTTATCATGTCGCTCGTCGTAGTCTATCACTGAGCAAGTATTAACTGGCCTTGTCCGGCCACAACGCTATCGTCGTGTCAGCCCCCATAGAAGCGTAAATATAGCGTCTTTCACTAATTAAAAGTAAGGAATGACGTCAGAAATTTTTTGGACGTGTCCAGAGCGCAGAGGCTTGGCTCGAGAGGGTGATACTGGAGGCATGCGGTACAGAAAGAAGAAAAGAAAATAAAGAATAACAGTTTATTCACAATAAAGATGATACAAAAAGCTCATCTGTGGTTTTTAAAATATCTTAAAGTAATGATCCTTATTTGAGACACACACATGAGTATCGTAATACCCATGTCTTTAGTCGAAAAAATTGATGCGGGGCACGTGATGTACACAAGTAGTTGTCGGAGGCACAACGCGGTCACAGTCAACTATTGACTCTTGGTACAAGACAATAATAATTGATACCATGCTTGCACGCTATTAGAGTACAAATTATGCCCTTACTATGGTAAAAGTAAAAAACTTTATCTAAAAGTGCCATTCACAATATTGTGATTCACTTTTTGCGCCTGCACTGTATCGCGATTTTTTACCATCCATGTTTATTTTTGCGCTGGTGCTGCGGAATGTAGAAATACTTAAAATTCCTTCACTTTGACTATTTCAGAAATAACAGGAGCATTTTCCTGTTTAGAAAGAAAACAGTAGGTAGATGATTAAAAATAACGAATTCAAAATATACAATAACACATAGCCCAAGAAATAATATATTGCATGTATCAAACGAAATATGCGTTGAAATTAAAAATAATGTACGATAAAGAGTGCTTCACCCACTGTACTGAAATCTTTTCATGAATATTGTACCCAAAAGTTCACACGCGAGTGGAAAGCAGTAATACAGTTGCGGCTGGGTTGATCACAACGTAGAGGACTTAAATGTATCAATTTTACGTTAATAATGCAATAGTCAAGTGTTACTACTTGGCATATTTTGCACTGACGCTGATGGTCTTGAAAATTAAAAACACGAAAATTTATGCGCGTAAAGTAAGCGACTATTTAAATATTATTTTCCATGAGCTTCGCAAGAGTGGCATTCTGCAGACCTGACTGGATCAGATGTTGATCGGTGGTGAGGCACCTGCGTGCAATTATAGGGCAGACCTACGCCTTCTTGCCAGCACTCGCCCTTCCGCACCCGACCTGTGCTCTGCTACGGTGTTGTGGTCATGTTTGTTGTGGTCATGTTATAATGGTGAGGATGTGGTCATGTTTGTTGTGGTCATGTTACAGTAGTGATGATGTGGCCATGTTGGTTGTGGTCATGTTTCAGTGGTGATGAAGTGGTCATGTTGGTTGTGGTCATGTTACAGTGGTGATGATGTGGCCATGTTGGTAGTGGTCATGTTACAGTAGTGATGATGCGGCCATGTTTGCCGCGGTCATGTTACAGTAGTGATGATGTGGTCATATTGCGGTGATAATGTTGCGGACAAGTGTGTGTCCTGTTCAGCATAGACACTTTCAAACGAGGTGAAAAGTTCGAGAAAAAATATTGTGATTCGGAGAATAGGGAAGATATTTCAGTGCCTTGAAATGCGTTCTTACATTTTTGCCTCTAGTGAGACGCAATAACCACTGCAAAATTATGAGAGGAAGACTCGGCCTGATTTGGACAGTTGTTTTTTCGTCTCTGCTCTGACTGTTGACTACCCAGTTCTTAGTTTGTAAATGCGCAGGTGAAAGTCCTTGAGTTTCGTTCAAGTGCGTTCGTTGTGTGATTTCAATTTTTGACCTAAAAGAAGAGGTTCAACGTTGTCAAATAGTATCGATGTTAATGGTGTAGTATTTGTATAAGTTTAAAATCAAAATTATTTTGGGCAACACCAGTAAAAAAACATACTTGAAATGTCGCATATTTTTTCAAAGACAGCCGTCAAAGGCGCAGTACGACTAGGTCGCACAGGGTTAAGTTGCTGCGCAGATTGCAGCCTGTCGGTCGGTTTGCAGAAAGAATATCTCAATGAAGAACATATCGAACTCGAGCTCTCTATACTATTCATTGAGTCTTTTCAGTATTTGGGTTTTTAATATTTTTTCGTCAATAAACTTAGCTTATTTGAGTACCAGTTTTGGCATATGTCACATACTTGACATAGGTCACAAAAGAAACATACCTCTTGGTACCTGCATCTAATTAATGGCGCAAAAAATTACCTACCAGATGTCTCAGTTCAGACACGATCTTCACTAAAGGCGTGCTGTCACTGCTCGTAAATTTCCTTCGCCAAATACGGTTTGAGTCAGATAAGCATTCATCAAATAGTAATAAGAAAGTGATTTTTTATGTAGTGTGCCCTACTTTACATCACAATGGCGCGGCGATCAATGAGGATTGAATTGCTGCAATATTTTCGTACAGATTAGAACAAAATGTGGCAACAGGAACGAGGTATGTGGCACATGCTCCAGCTGCTATCCTAGTTTCAGACGCCAATCAGCTACAGTTACCGGAGTTGAAGTAGAAACGAAAATAATAGTCACACCAGCAATCATCAGCATACAAACACCAGAGCATTCATATTGACATAAGAATACGACCGTTCCATAGATGCTCCTTGCGAATTGTCGCCATTATTGTTCATATCAGTTTTGGTATGTTGACGAAATTTTCTGATAAGACACAACCAAGTGTTTCAGAAGTGTATGGATTCTGAAATTAGTTAATGATATCCACGTGTGTTTTTATATCATTGTGAAATTATGGTCAATACTCGATTTAGCCCCTAGAGATATCAAAGAATTTCCCATCCAGTACATGTCAATACGATTTTTAGACTTGTTCAATGTTGCAGCAAAGACAATGTTCTGTATACTAACAGTGTACAGGATTGAATGAAAATTTAGTCCTGATAGCTGTACTATTACGTTGATCATAGTACATTATAAGAACACAAGTACAATACTCGGACATTAAAATAAATAACATAGATTGCTTCCTGCTGCTATTTCATGAGTTCCGTCAAAACGGATTACAAATCGGTTGATTTTATCGGAAAGTTCTAGTTTGACTCAACGAACATTTAGAGTAAGCTTAAGTAAAGCTATACTTTTTTATTTTGCTGTTACATTCATGATCTACGAAATATTTCAGGTGTAAAGTGAAAACCCAACACACAAAGTCAAAAGATGCATACTTACGAGTACTTAATTAAATTGACAGTTTGCGTTCGGGTTTCTCGCAAGGTTTGGCTCCTCCCTGCCTTTCTGCCATTTGTCACACTCAGGGAGGAGCAACTGCCCGGCGTAATGTGGCACATCAAAAACTGTTTTCAGCATCACTTTAGCGTACGAAGACATAACCTCTAGGTTGTCGAAAGCTCTAACAAGCAGCATGCGAAAAAAAACTGGAGATAAGTGTGGGGATTTCTCGCTTATATATAAACGTCTTAGACTGTCTGTCATCGAGGTAGTATTTTTCATATTTGAACGCGTTCAAATTAGAGCAGCCTGTTTGCGTACCATTATACTGCGATTTCACTGCGCTTCCTGAAATTCGGACCTCGGCCTTCCGCGCTTGAAGTTTGCAGACCTGAACACGTTATCCTGCGGGATGCGTGAGTTGGTGTGTTTGCGCTGCCAATACTGAGTCATGGCTGATCGAGGCATTGTGGACCATCGACGAACTGCGTAGTAATACTTTTCTCTTAGGTCAGCGGAGAATGCAACTTGAAATTTGTGTTGGAAACTTGTAAGCTCATCTTTAAAGATTATTATTCACTCTCCAATCACGACTGGCCAAATGAGGCATTTGTTGTTATGACAGGGTATAAAGTTTCGCCATCAGTTTAATTCATATCCGACACTAAATCAAATTTTGTAATTTGCTGCTTTCATGTTACGCATAAATTGATCAATAGAATTTCGATCAATAATTTACAAGCGAAGGGAATTCCCTCTTTTGTTTCACTCCATATAGAGTTACTTCATAACAACAGTCTCCCAATTCACTGAACGAAATTTGATCTATTGAAGATTCTTTGGCCATTAAGATGACCAGGAAGGCTCCAACGTTCCCCAAAACACTACGCTTCCATGAGGTGTCTGAGTCATATAGATTATAGAATCGAATAGATTTATATACGTCGAATACCTTTAACACTTTCTTATATGTTGTGACTTCTTTTTACTTCATATTAATTGAACAGAATAAATTTTACGAAACTTTCAGTGCAATAAAAAACTCAGGCCCGCACTTTTTTAAACAGAAAATATCATTCGTACACATGTGAGAACAGTGTGATAGCCATGCATGTAAAAAGAATAGCCGCGAACAAGCTAAAAAACGCAGTTCCCCCATTTCTTCTCGATGCTTAAATCATCAAAAAATTCGTGCTACGTAAATTTACCGCAGTAAAACTGATTTTCCCACTGATGTGATGCTGATCTAGCCATAACAAGAATCATCTTCAAGAAAAAACATCGCATCTTTCCTAAAACGTCGCTTTATGAACCACCCAGCATTGGCACAGAAGGGTACGAAAATATTAGCTCAATCTACCCCCAAGAAGCCCTTGCTCACAGGGGCTATGAAGAAGCAACTGCTTGATCTTCATAGGAAATATAAGAAGCGGACATCAGAACAGTAGGACGAGGTAAAATTTAGTGACGGACGCACTTTCAAATTGACGGATAGCTTCAAGACTGTCAGTCACCAATGCTGCATCCAGGCGTGACCCTCGGTGCTCGGTAAGCCAGTAGTGGAACCAGCCAGCGTGAAGATGTGAGGTGCCGCTAGTGGCAACGACAGAGGAAACGTTTTTATTGCCTCCTCTGTGAAATTACATAAAATGAGCTAAAGGGAACTGTATTTATTAGAGTATTAAATTTAGAAATGTATATACACACACATGATATATACAGTACA
This sequence comes from Platorchestia sp. MABIK, assembly GCA_014220935.1. NCBI lineage: Eukaryota > Metazoa > Arthropoda > Malacostraca > Amphipoda > Talitridae > Platorchestia > Platorchestia sp. MABIK. The sequence continues at coordinate 18,571 of JACJUY010004278.1, read as the reverse complement.
TATATAAATGTCACAAATTTGTATTCTAATAATTAAAGTTCCCATTTGCACATTTTCTTTATTTTCCATATATGTATATATGTCGATTATTCCCTTTTCTGACATTCGAAATTTCAATCATGAATTTCATCATCAAATTATCAGAGAATGAGGTTTGCAAAAACTGCTAAGTACACTTGTAGTTTCAAGTTATGTGTAGTAAAAAGCTCTTCCAGTTACCCTAAGTACAATATTCTTTCTAAATGACTTGAAAATAAATTTTGTCTATGTTAAATATAACTCAGTAAAAATGACCTTTGTTTCTTTCAATGGAGCTCGCTTAATTTGAGCTCGCTGAAGCATAATTTTTCTTTATTCATTTCAGTGAGAATCCCACCAATGAATCCCTCTCAAGCACAACTATTAACGCAGCCTCTAAGTCCAGCGCTGATCTTTGCCAATTATAAAGTACTGAAGATGTTGGGGCCTGTCTCACCACAACGAGCGTTGAATAGCTCCAGACCCTCAACACTCTGCTTCAATGCTCGGCCATGTTGCATCATCCTCTTTGCATCGCAGAAGTCACCCTTCCTTCTAAGCATATTTTAAAGAGTACAGAGCCCAGGCATCTAAAAAAAGTATCCGTTAACTAAAAAAAAGGCAGAGTAGCCTCAGACCTACGGACCGAAATTATAGTTCAAGTTAGCTGTCTGACGCTCGACTGGCTGGCGGCGGCCCGAACTGTGAGGCAGCGATTAAATATTAATGAGGCACTGAACGTTACGAGGATTCCGTCATAGTGTTATCAGTAATACTAGCGCATCAATTGCATTAAATTAAAATGAACTGTCGGGTACGTTAGTTTATGAAGGTTAGAATAAGCATCACAAAGATGCGTTAACAAAGACGCTTTTTTATTGTGGTGAAGAGTACGCATGAGCAGCTTCACAAAACTATTTTATTCCGACAATTTAGACACGCGAACACCGTTGGCCATGGATGCACTGCAGTAAACGATGGATGGCAGTGCTGATGCTTGAGTGCATATGGTCGTGGTTCAGTTGTACAGGTAAGAGACTTGCAACAGCACGGAACCAGAAGGTAGGCGAGAAGATAACCCAGAACAGGTTTTCGATTAGCTTCTGGGCCAAACTGCTCGTGGTTCATGCTATGTAGAAACATGCATGCTAATATGGTATACGCTCATACTCATGCATACGATCAGTATAGCTACCCACTAATACTAGCAATCCGTGCTTCTAACACTAAAGAGACTCACGAGTGACCAGTAAGAAAGAAGTTACCACAATGTCCTCATTGCATTTTGCGTGGTTCATGCTATGCAGAAACATGCATGCTAATATGGTACATACACATACTCATGCATACGATCAGTATAGCAACCCACTAACACTAGCAATCCATGATTCTAACACTAAATAGTCCTCACAACCTGTGAGCAGTAAGAAAGAAGCTACCACACAATCTTCTCGTTGCATTCTATGTGGAATGAAAGTCCCTTATTTTCAAAGCGAAGCTTTCGAGTGGACGCGAGGCAACTGGGGAGGTGTGTGCGCCGGACTGGGTGGCACGCAGGGAGCTTTGCTGGCGCCACAAGCCTGCCCTCCTCTTGCTGTGTTCATAACTTGGGAGTTTCATGGCGAGGCACCTACACCACCGCAAGGACTCAGGAGACGCGAATATTTCTGCTTAATTTTTTCTGGTTGGGCGCAGGCGGGTACCCTGAGCCGTGCTCTGCGCAGTGCTCTGCTGAATACAGCGTCCCTAATTATTGCGTCCAAATAAGGAAGTGTTAGCAGGTCAGGCAGTTCCTGCACACGCACAACCACGTAGTCTACTCATGCTCAGCTTCATTGAAAAGATTAAATTTAATTAAATGAACATCTTCTGTATACCGTGATGAACATTTAGAGATAACTTAATTAAAGCGTAACTTTTTTATCTTGGTGTTGCAATCATGATCTACGAAATATATCGAGTGAAATATATTTATATTTCACATAACTGTGCACTTTAAAAATAGCTCTTGATGATAGGATACCCTAGAAATCGCTGAACTTATTCGGGCCCACACGTAGCTATACTCATATTTGTCCATTGTGCGAGACTTAAGATGCAATCTATTGCTCTATCACTTGCGATAAATAAATTGTTTAAATAGTTTAAATTTCCTTACGTACGCTGGAAGCTCTCAAGCATCCCTGTTAGATATTATCAGGACATCGTTCAAGCTGAGTTGGGGCAATCTAGATTTGTTTCAAATTTCATGTACATTTTCAGTACCGAAAACCCATTTCTGAAGTAATGACTCTTCATTGTTGTGAACCTTTGTACTTTTGTGTTTAATTCAAGCATTGCAAACAATAATGAATCCCTCACTTTGCTATGGGTATTACAGAAATTGGCCTAATTAATCCTTTCAATAACATCAGAATGCGTTATAAATCCCTATGTATTAATAGGTATATTAAACAGTAATACTGGACAATACACAAGTAATACTGGATGAAAACAATGAGTACTCATTACTACAGCGTAAAAAAAACAATCAATACTCATTTAAAAAACAAATTTCGATCAGTAATGTGAAGAGAAACTCAGAGAAGATTCAGATCGGTCATGACATCGCAACAAATGCATGGGCGGTGGCATCTCGGCCGAGAGTGCGACTGAGGCTTTTGCATTTTCATCGAGAGTGATGTTATTGCGTTATTGAAATGCCTATCCCCTACGTAGTTTATTCCTTATGTTATTGATATATGTAAGTGGTTTATTCACAACTGAAAATGGACTTGTGTGCAGTTACTTTGTACCAATGAAATTGTGTAAAATGTAAATTGAAAAAAACAATTACAGCAACATCATTGAAATTCAAATGTAAGTCGCTTGTGAACCAAAAATATTCGAAATGAACGAAATAAATTTGAACATATACACCATGAATATCAAGAAGTATTAATTAGTAGATTTTGATGAATTTTCTCGGAAAAGGCAAAAAATTACATACAGGTGAATAATAAATGAAAATCTTAGCATTGCTTTGGTGGGAGACCAGCGGAAAAATAAAATCCTGACTCGTTGGCGGCCAACAGCTCACACGAACATCGATCGCGTTAAACAGATTCAGTATGTGCTAGAAATCTGCGATGTCAACAATTTGATCTTTTGCAAAGGATGATCAAAAGTGAAAAGTAAAGAAAAAACACGGGAACTGTTAGGAAAGAATACGATCGATCAGAGCATTGATACATGGGAAACGTGAGAAAAGTGTACAACTTCACGTTAGTTTGAGAGAGTTTATGGCGCAGAGATGATCGCTCACAAGAATATTTGTATAACCAACTTTAAAGCGACCTCAAAATAATATTCACAATGAATCGTCGCATGAGCAAGCAAATAAGCGAACGTTTCACAGCACGTGAAGCTGACTCGCTGCAGTGGAGGTGCGTCGATGTGAGGTCGTCATTGATTAACACGCACACTCGTGTGGAGTCATCCTTGGATTTATGCAGTGCCACTTGGCTGCTTTGAGACATTCGACTACGACTGAATCCAGAAGAATATATTAACGCTAGCGAGGAAACCTGAAAGGAACATATTTCTGAAAGCAGACACTGATATTAAAATTCCTTTGCCAAGGAATCATCAAATGTTGAAGGTTACTTTTAATTTGTTCGCAAATATGAACTGGATCAGCGAGCGTTTTTTTCCGTCCCCAAAAATATCATCAGAAGTGCGCAACGCCGCCGCCAGCCGCTTCGATTCGGCGTCAATTCTAATTAGAAATCGCAAAAAACTTACTAGACTCCTGCATTGAGTACAACCAATCCTTTAGGGAACAGCTTGGTGTTTTAATACGAAAAGTTAAATTACTTAAGTTAACTGCAGACACAGTCATGCAGAGTATGCCACCACGAGAACAGCCGAGGAATCCTTCTGATCTCTCCGAGTTCACAATACAAGCCTTCTTAAGAGTACTCTTTTTCCATCGGAGTAATAATCAACCTTCACTGAGGCACATAACTCCCACGAAATTCGTGATTGAATATAATTTTCGGCCTAATTTAACAAAATTCATATATTCAAGATCACACACACGGTGGTAGTAGATGTGCGCATACGTCGTCCCCATTCGTGTTTCGTTCAGATAAACATGTTGAGAACAGACATTGATAGCTTAGTAACACAGTTGCTACACGTTGAGTTTTTTCTTTTTTGTGCAAATCAATGTTAAGAACTATTAAGGCAGGTAAATCAGGGAGCAGTACAGCACTGCACTTAGAAGACGGAAATCATTAAGAAGGCACAATCACTTCAGCCTTATCGCAACGCACAAACTCGGAGATTGTCGCTACTGTCAGGAAGTCCGAGCTCGAGCAGCGCCCCAGTCTAATCAGAGTTGAGGGAAGCACAAATGAGTTCAGAACTATTGGTATTCCCTCTTCATATCCATGTTCTTTTGCTAATGCTTGGCAGAACTTAATTCCTAATAAAAACAACTGATGTTACTAGAAAATAATGGCAGTTTCGTAATTCGTCGCCTGAAATTATAATTGTATAGTTCGTAACCTGCACCTAATTAGCATTCGAATGATTATGATATTCATCGTCCCTTCAGCGCAAATTTCAACGATCAACATCACTCATTTCGTTACTACGCCAATCAACACATTTGAGCCACCAAAGTCTACAAAATGTTCGAGAAATTAATCACGTTTTATTAAAGTCTCAAATCAAATATCCTTCTCATCACAGAAATACTGCGCTCCAAATGCACAGAACACAGAACAAGCGAAACTTCGAGACGGATAGGGCACGCCTACTCCCTCCCGCAACTACAGTAACACTGAGAGGCTGCGCACCCCGAGATCACCTGGACATACCTGCCCGTGACGGCGGTGCCCCACAGCCAATAACAAGCATCCTAGCCCGGGCTGGATTGAGCTTCTCTACCTGCATTGGTCGACTTGGGCATGGGCTTTGAAAGCGGTAACTCACTTGCTCTCATCTGCTGATCACAGAGATAGTCGTGACTGTTTGGATGGAACTTGATAATTTCTTTTGTGGTCTTTTCACGGTGTCAAAATGCCTTCCCTTTATGATATTTTCATCTAGCTTTGGCTGCTAACCTGTGTGGTGAAAATCATGCGGTACTCCTTTCAATGACACAATGATGTGTTATATGGTACGAAAATGAAAATAATGAATGGGAGTTATCGAAATTTGTGTAAATGAACTGTTTTTTTAACATCTTCTTACGGTGTATAATATAATAGAAGTCCCAAGTGATTATTTTCTACTGAAAATATTTCAATTATTAAATCTGACATCACAAACGTTAGCAAATCTAAGCGACAAAAAAGTAACCTCACAGCTTTTTTTGAACTTCACCTCAGCGTAGAGACCACAGCGCACAACCACAGCAGACCTTAGCGTAAAGTTACAAAGGCTCCAACACAACGCTGCATACGGACCACAATACTTACTACATTGAACCTAAACTACGCACTGTAGCCGAGTTCGGGGAGAAACAAAATCAAAGAACACAATCGCGTGGGTACAAACGAACGTTTAACTTGTCAATAGACTGCTCTAACACTATGAAAATGATGGAGCAAGGCCATATTTACAAATCATGGCGAATATTTTAGAACCCACAGTGGGAGTACAGAACAGGGCGAGCAATAAACAAAGGCCCAATATTTAGCTGGCTCTCGATACCAGCCCGAAATGTACTGCAGGATCCTAAAGAGTCACGCCAGCTGTTGCGGTCTTGTGAGTCAGCGATAAACGCGAGATAAGAGCGACAGATAACGCAGATACAGGTAAAGACAGTCAACTCCATCAGAAGCTGGCCAGGAATGAGCAACTCAGCAGAGAGGGGCGGTGGGAGGAGGGGGTACAGCAGAGGCAAATTACATTCCTGTTGATTTCTAAACCCTCATCAATTGCGAGCACTCGTTAATACTAAAGGTGCAAATGCTTTAGCGGAGTCATGAGAAATGGTAAGGAAACATAATAGAAGAAAGGTGCAAATGCGTATAAGGAGTCATGAGAAATGGCAGAGAAATGAACTTGGAGAAAGGTGCAAATGCGTCAGCGGTCTCATGAGAAATGGCAGAGAAATGAAAAAGGAGAAATTAAGAAAACTTTACGCATAGAATTTCATGTAACGTAACCGAAAGGAAGGCCTTGATACGACAACGTAGAGGATTGCGTTGGGAGAATATTAATACAAAACAATGGTGGGAAAATTTTCAATGTTGTTATCATAAAAAACAATGTGCACACATATACTGTGACAAATGACGATTCATTAATAACGTCTTGCATATCTTCTTGAGATTGTTAACAATACACGAACAGAAATAAATTGGAGTGATTTTACATACAAACAAAACATGTTGAGCGATTAAATTTAGATTTGTATGTAGGGGATTCCATTGTTGTTATGATACGATTATCATTTCTTCCTGTGAATGTAAGATGAGACTGTTCCCCAAAAGTATTCTTCATCAGTAGTCACAGTATTTATTAGCTTTCAGTCTTCGTTTCCAGAGTAAAATATCCAAGAGAATAAATTTTTAATTTTAGTTCTCCCAATTTTTACAATAAAAACAGGGATGTTTATTGTTGTTGTCAATATGGTTTAGGTAAAGTTTTGTAAGCTTTGAATTTCTAGTGGACAAGCTCATGCCTAAGTTCGCTCAAACCTCAGAACGCATCAGCGAAAATTGTCACAAGCCAGCCAGGAATGTCTCTCACAAGTGGAATTGGCAAGTTAAGCTCTGTTGCCTGGAAAGAGTTAGTTAAGTTTTTTTCTCTTATTATTTATTCAGAGAAATTTTGCTTAACGAAAATAAGATCGAAAAAGGTGAAAGTGCGAATCATTTATCAAATTAAAATCGAAGTTAGAGCAATGGAGTGTTAGGTATTGGCTTGAGTTAATTAAGGTGCGGATATCCGGCTGGGTTGTCATGAAAGAGAGGAAACAAAAAACAAAATTGAAGAATTTATAAAATTAAGACTATCAAAAAAACGAAATTGAACAATTTGTTAAGATTAAGAGTACAAAATGAGTCCGTGAACAAATCGCACTAAACATTTTGCATGATAAATAATTACCTCAGTTATTATTTTTAAAGTTATCATCTGACCTTCATTCATTTAACAGCTGTTACTATTACTTATACTGCCCAAAATTTTACAGCAGTAGTTATTACCAATTTTTAAGAAATCAAGCAAGATAAGCTGCGTCCTTGAGCCTCATGGCAATCTCAAGGCGCTGCTTCTGACGCCATGCCCTTGAACAGAGCGCGCCTCGTGAAGCGTCTTCGACTCTCATCAAGGACTGCGGCGGCATCGGCTGGCGTGTGACGCCAAAACCGGCGACTGTCAGGACGGCCATTGTTGCTGCCAAAACTGTACATGATGGATAAGCGTTGAATTTTTGTCTCTTAGTCTATTTTTATCATTATAACATTGGATATTTTTGGCAAGGATGAATGCAAGTTTTTTCACTGTTTTGCAAATATTAGATGGCAAAAATAGCTACTGTCGCACGGCCGCCATTGTTGCTGCCAAAACTGTAGGTGATGGATGTGAAGTTGAATTTTGATATTTTCATCTATTTTTATGCAAATAACATCGGGTATTTTTGGTAAGGGTGAATGCACGTTTTTTCTCTGTTTTGTAACACAACGATGATGTATTAGATCTTCATTGCGTCACTTGTGGACGTAATAATTACAGCCACGCCAGGAACTTCATGCATAACTTTTGAGGAAAAACTAAAATTTTTCTCTACAATGCACTAACATTTGCAGTATTCACAGTTAAAAACTTTCATCAAATTGATACTATTATGGATTGTGTTTTGTTTGACAAGAGTGATATTCATTTCAGACTTAAGCTTGTTACAGAAAAAAACAATGCTTTCTGTGAGTCATGGTGGCCAACGCTTCTCATCACTTGAAAACCAATGACGGCATTTTCGTCAGTTCAGTAGAGTGTTCTACGTTTTTTCTTTTTTCCCAACTTATAGAGATCTCAGAGAGCTCTTTTTTTTACATTGCCCTCAGTTCATAGAACCAAAGCCGTTGGCATCAGAAAAAGATAAGAAAAACAGTTTATTTCTAATGAAGAACAGCATGAAATGTTGATACATTGGTTTTTAAAGTACCTTAATATTAACATCCTTAACTGATAATATCACATTGGTATCGTAATACTCGTGTAAAATGTTGGAACAAAAAAAACAGAAAAGCACAACAAAAATGAGTTCCCTTCGTTGCGTAATCTGATTTTAACAATGCATTTGAATATAAGTGAATAAGAGAACACAATCCTCGTAACGCTTAGTTGAAAAATGCAGAAGTTTGTGCGCATCAGCATGTCTTTTGTTTTCATTTCCACCTATTAGATATCAGTAATTAATTAATTAAGAATTTCTAAAATCTGATATGTTGACTTTTTGTTTAAACTTCTTGGAAGCACTCTTTTTTTTTTCTTTTTTCACACTTTCTTAAAGTGACAGTTTTTTGTTAGCCTTTTCGACAGCCCTTCTTCGTTTCTGCCTCGAGGTAATATTCGCTGTCAGTTTTATTTTGGAAAAAGTTGCAACGTGTTGAAGCAACTTCCTTGAGCTGGATTTTAGGCACGTACTTGTTATTAAGCATGCACGAAAAATTAGCTGCCAAATTCCGATACATCGATTTCTTAGTTTTAGGTGCATGATTCCTTGCTCTCGCCCTCTATACTTTCTACAATATCAACGACTGCCACAGAAGTCTTCGCTATTCTGTAAATGTAAGATGAGACTGTTCTCCAAAAGTATTCTTCATCAGTAGTCACAGTATTTCAGTCTTCGTGTCTAGGGTAAAATATCTAAAAGAATAAATTTTTAATTTTATTTCTCCCAATTACATAGCTTTTGACATTGTTATTATCTTCTTCATAAAGTTTGTTGATCAATTACCAAAACCTTTCTGTTAAAAAATATTCAAATCTAATTGGTAGTAATGCATTTAATGCTTCATTTTTCAAAATAAACAGTTCTTCTTCAGTCTATGATTGTAGTTACATGTACAGGGTGGCTCTTAAGTAACGCACCCTTATTTATTACCGCAATATGCACTGGGTATCTGTAGACAGAATACGACATGTAAATAAACTATAAGAGATCCTCTATCGTTTGCAGTTAACCCTATCGTTAAACCTTTCATAGTTTATTCATTATTAAGTCTTTAAAAGGGTGCGTTACTTATGCACCACCCTGTATTATCAAACCTAGATTAAGCAACAATAGGAATACAATGCCCTCAATCATTTATTCCGACTAGTGACATGGGTATTACGATACCCATGTGTGTATATCAACTAAGGTTCCTTATTTGAAGATATTTTAAAAGCCAATGATGTTTTTGTAGCATCTTTAGGGGAAATAGACTGTTTTTATTTCCTTTCCAATGATGTATTTTTTTGTATCATCTTTAGCGAAAATAAATGGTTTTTCTTTCTTTTTTTCCTTTGTGCATTTTTTGTATCATCTTTGGCAAAAATAAACTGCTTTTATTTTTTCATCTTTCTTTCTTTGCCTGCGGTACGTGACGTCAGAGCTGCGACGAGACCTGACGATCCCTGGAGGGCGGTGGTAGCTCGCCTTGATGCTTATCTTATTTTCTGTTGCTTTTTTCTTGTTCGTCGCCGGTGTTTATGAGCCTTTTCAGAGTTATGTAGTGTCAGCCAAACAGGGAATACATTGTAATGTTTTTATCATGGTGTTCAGTTTAACCACTCACACGGCTGTGAATTTACCAATTTCGGTTCATCTACAGGCTAAGAACTATTAAGGTTGACACAATTCTTAAGCCCAATGTGTTTTAAAACATTTCATATTTCGACTTTTTCATAAATTGTTTTTCTTTTGTTCGCGCAAAGGAGAAAACGCAGTGCAGGGATTTTTTTCGGGCGCCGGCCAGGGACGGCTGCCTTGACACTTTGACTGTGATATGAGCCACCGGTGGTGCACCGAGGCAATTTTCATAATGCTGCTGACCGACTAGTAGTCACAAACTCATTTTTCATAAATACTTAATTAAAACTATATGAAAACACGATCCAGTTGATGTTTGCCATTTTCAACAGTGCTTGCTACAATTGACTTTAAATTAGAGTTGAATGTTAAACTTCAGTTTAACCAGCCGCAGAGAAAGTGTTACTTGAGCAGCTGTTCCTGTCAGGATGCCATTCGTGAAAGTCAAGAGTAATGTTATGGGGGAGGTGACCTTTTTTGTAACGCATGACATTGGGCCCCCATCTGTTGCTAGTTGTTATCATGCGGATAGATTTCCATGTTTCTTAAAAAAATATCATGCTTATTATTCTCTCCTCCCAGGAACCGTTCAACTTGAAATCTCGTAAAATCATCAGAAAATTATTCATTAACCTCAGCATTGCTAGGGTTTTCGAACTTTTGCATTTCATGGCTACTTTGTTTTTGCTATTTTCAAGCCTTCTCAGTTATCTCGCCTTCACTTTTCTTCCTCTTACTTCCAAACTTGCGGTTTCGATGCGTATGTTACCCTGTGCGGGAATACACTTTTGTGCATAGATTCCCGTTTCTTTAGCCCGTACAACGTAGTCCCTTCTTATTCCTCTATGACAATATCTTTGTTATGGAAACGGAGACTTGAAGCGACGGAACCTTATTGCTTTATCTCGTACCTATTGCGCATTTGTAAGCCATGATACCTTGATCTAGTCAACTCTAAATATTGGAGCTAGTGTATCTATCAATAATTTTTGCAGTTAATTACAAACATTTTTCATTATCAAAAGATGAATGAAATATAACATTCAGTACCAACCGTAATTTGTTTTACATCTTACGCGTTTTCGAAAACAATGCATTCGAAACCTTGCAAAAATACAAAACGGTAAAAAAAACTGTTGTTCCTCATTGGAAAAATTACACATTAATGCAGGCATAAAGGGAAATATACATTAACAGGAATTTTCTTTATATACAGCACTGTGCAGGGAGAGTAGGGCTACAACCAGCACTCTCCGTAACAGCGGCCGTACATGCTCTCATATGTCACCAAAAAGTGTAGCCTAACCTAAATGTAACCAGTTGTCCCTAAACGAGAACACTGCAAAGCCAAGGCTCATGACACTCTCTTCCTTTCTCCTCTTCTCAGCATAATCTTGACCAGCTTATTTCAGCATCACGGTCGACTTTTACCATGCATTCAGAAGGCACTGTTTTCTTTTATTACTGACATCAGCACATGCAACTGGACCCTGAATTACAACTGATATTTCAGTAAAGCAATGAGAATTTATCTCTCTTGTAAACCTCAGAGAAATGTGTGGAAACCAGTAGCTGCTCCGAGGGTTACCAGCGTTAGAATATCAGAAATTAATACTTAGATTGTGCGAGTGACCCAAATACTCATGAGGTTCGTTTCAGATTCTTCTAGTCGTCAATGAAGTTTTCTAGTTATATTTATCAACTTCTGACAAACGCTCCTTCAACAACATTTACGCTGATTTACCAGAAACGTGTAGTCCACTTACACTTGCATTACCTTTTTATAAAAAACAAATTTCGATTTGTCTCATCACCCGTCTTGAGCATAAACTTTTTTCCTCGAAGATTTACGAACATGACTATTCCTCAATCTAATCGTTTTTTCGGTAAGGATTTGAAACATCTAATTCACCGTGCTGTCAAACATGGGTCAAGCAAACGTCTGTGTTGTCATTCACATTTATTCATAGTTAGAATAAACAGCAACATTTCCATATAAAAATTAGCAAAAGTTTGAAAACCCCTTATAAATTCGAGCACATTTACGCCATAAAATATTTATTTGGGAGACAGCATTGGAACACAGCAGCAACAGGACACCTGCACCCAGCCCTCACGGCGTGCGCACCATCACATCATCGAGAAAATGCCTTGGGAGCTCTCGAGCGCCTTGACACCTCTGCCTCGCACAGCTCCAGTAGTGCAACGCTTTAACATTACCATCTGAGCTCCATTCGAGAAGCAACGATCTTTGCAAAATTCAATAGGAAAGTGATAAGTACAGAAACCTCTGAGTAGAGGTTGAAATGAGTAACTTTTCAAGAGCTGTACATTTTTCTCTTTATGTTGAAGCACAGTATGAAGTTATAGTCAAGAGATGTTTTCAAAAAAGATCCAGTAGGTACAGCGCAGTCTTTCTACAGTCTGCACTGTTTTGAAAGTATGCATGCAATATTACACCTTAGCACCAACTCGAAGTGAAGTCCAGAAATAAATAAGAACTCACTAAAAAATAAGTGGACGTTTCTTAGGAACTTAAAACTCGTTGTAAAGTAGCACTAAAACGAAAATAATAAATAACATGCGAGTTGTTTGCCTTTATAAAAGAATAACGCGAAAACTCGATTTAAGAAAACCAAATCAGCAACATTAGATAGATAAAGAATAAAAAATGGTATGCTTTCTCCGCGAAAAAAACACCCACGAGAAAATTTTCTACTCAAACTCAGAAAACCAACCCATGAGTAAATTAAAAAGTCATCCCAAATTAAACTAGACGAGTCTGGTCAACAAGTATGAGGGAATAAACTGAATGTTCTCCGCACCAATATGGCTTGAGCACTTAGTATCAACCTAGACTGGAAACACTTCAAGAAATCAGAAGTAAACAACCAAACATCATTAACTTAAGTTTTGATGTTATCATTGTAGGCAACCACAAAGTTTAAAGTCTATCACAGCAAGAACCGCTAAAAATAAACCACGACAAACGAGTCTCCAATCAAGTGAATAAAAGAATTCGTTGAGACAAAATCATAACACACAAGATAAAACAACTTTCAACAAAAAATCGATTCAAGGAAATCAGCAGTCACAATTGACCTTCCCCGCAGTCATTAAAGTGCATGGCACCAACCATCAATTTGTGAAGCAAGCACAGAAACGTCGTCTACTTGATGGGCGCATTGATGAGAGAAGCAACAGTGACAGGCCCAGCTGAAGTTTGGAAGAGACAACCATTCCACGTCGCCTCCAAATTAGCATTGGTTTTGAAGCCTGCCAGCATGGTGGTGAGAGCGTCGCTTTTCTTCGTGTTGAGCTGAGGCAGGGCTTCACCTTCATGGTCTTCCACAAGCACCCTCTCGCCCACCTTGCATCCAGCAGGAGGCAGCAGAGGCTCCACAGCAGGGGCAGGGTCGGCGACAGAAGCACACAGGACCATGCCGTTGCTCTTGACGCCGCGCATGGATTGTGGTTTGAGGTTAGCAAGAACCACAACCAGGCGGTCTCGCATGGCTTCGATGGGCACGTATTTCACAAGGCCACTCACTATGGTACGAGGTGTCTCTTCGCCAACGTCGATTTGTTCCACGTACAGGGAGTCCGCGTCAGGATGTCTCGAAATATCGACGATCTTACCCACTAACATGTTGAACTGGGACGGGTCAAACTCTTCTGGTTTATTAGACGCTTTACCTGCAGCTCCCTTCACTTTCTTTGGAGGAGCAGGGTAAGCTAAGTTGGAGAGTTTCTTGAACGCAGGAGTTTCTGCAAGTTTCTTAATTGGATCTGTTATTCTTTTCAAGTAATTTTGCACGGCGGATTTAAGATCGCCAGGATGCAATTGTTTGGAGGCAAACGCGACGCTCAGCTCATCCGCAGAAATGAAACTCAAATCCCCGCCGTGATCAGGCGACCTGGAGATGATGAAGCTCTCCTCGCCCAAAACTGGCATTAGAATGTGGCGAACGACTGACAAAAGAGGGTTGAATTCAACATTGCCTTCTTCACAAAAGGCAGCTTTAATTTTCTTCTTCAAAGCAGCGTCTTGCTCCAGAAGTTCAATATACTCTTCCTCAGGCGTGAGAGGTGCTCGGCAGATGAGAGAAGGCATCGAATGCCCGTACAAATGTAACTTGCTTGCTCCCTCCACTACGCTAACGTGCGTCTCCGCGAATTCTCCAATGGGTCTGCTGCACACCGGCATGTAATGTACGTCCGCTTTTAGGTGCTCCTCGTCTAGGGTCACCAGGTCGGGATAAATGATGCCGGACAGGAGGCTCGGATCCTTCAAAACATTGACGGTAGCATCCATCGAATCCTTGCAAGTAACCATAGCCGACATTTTGTAAAGATCAAGTACGTAGGATTCCTGAAGTTGGTAATCCCTACCTTTGACGAAAGTTATGCGCTCAGTGGAAATGCCGAGAGTTGAACAGGCTAACTTGATGAGCTCTGTGAACAAGTCGGCGCGGTGACAGGCCACATCCCAAGGAACTGTTCCGCCATTCAAGTGCGTTTGGATGTCTTTCACAGCAATAGTAACGTTCCATCCCACGTTCAAGAAATCTCGAACCTTGGCCAAGTGCCCCAAAATGCTGATGCTGGGTTTGTCAATAGTGTCCACTTGCCACAGGACGTTGCACTTCTTATCAGCCAAAGCGTCTAACTTTGCGAGTTGCGCCTCGACATCCACTAAATGCTTAGTGATGGTGCTTAGTTTAGCTTCTTTTGAGAGGCTAGAATCAGAAGGGGGCTTCGAGACAGCGTCATCACGAGTAGCGACTGCGTGAGGAAGGTTTCCTGGTGGAGGGTAAGCTAAAGATGTCAACTCACGAAGCTCGGAGCTACTGAATTCTGCTCGGATAGAATCCAGTAAACCATTGAGGAACTCTACGACAGCTTTCTTGAGCTCTTCTCCTGGAACCTCACCACCCACAAACTTTTCTTTCAATTCCCCGAAAGATGAGAACTTGGAGTCATTACTCAGGGTGAGTTGCTTCTTCTGATTATCAAGGATAGGAAAAACGACATAATTCACAAACGCCATAACTCCGTTGTCTGGTTCGGACGGCTCACAAACTGAACTCATGAGTTTCCTCTCAACATCTTCTCTGGAGTCGAGCAGATCAATTTTAGAGTTGGCCTCCGAGCTGGACATCTTGCCGCCAGTAAGCCCAGGCACCATAGAGTTCATGAGATGAGACCTTTTTGAGTAGCCCAACTTGGGCAAGTACTTCTCAGCGTAGGTGAATATTTTGCGCTGGTCAACGCCGCCGAACTGCACGTCCACTCCGAGGTACTGCTCGTCCAGAGCCTGCAAGCCGGGGTAGAGGAGGCCAGACTGTGAGGGCGAGGAGACTTGCTTGACCACCTCAGCCCCTGCCTTCCTGGCGTCGTGCTCCGTCACCATCGCAGTGAGGCGGTACACGTCCGTCGTGTATGCCGGCGACAGCTCGAATGACGTGCCTGTACACACACGCAGATCTTAGCCAGGACATCACAAGCACTCCAACTGCACAACAAATGCTGTTTCTCATATTGCACATCAACTTAGCACATGGTTACATCTCAAATAAAATATTCATGTGCTAATACACTAAACTGCATTTGTTATTAATTTACATTCTTGCAGTACTTTTCACACAAGCTCTTCCTAAACATCCGAATTTCATACATGAGGTCTGAGAGGTAAATTTTGATAACATTGAATGAAATCTACACTTTGATACCAAGACTTACGAGTATTCCCTCCACCAATGAGGGGTAAGCCATTAACTAGAGCCAGATTTACCTCATACTATTGTCAAATTACCCACGCCTGCTCTGTTCCACACCAAGGCCCAACAGCATGACACTGGTTTACCCCTGCCGCGTCATAAGGGCTCAAAGATTACCGAGCCATAATCACACACGCCACTCAACACAGCCGAATTACGCCTGCCGGCTGAGAATACCTAAACTCAGCCATCTGAACTGCGTCACAGTCCGACACTCACAACATCGTTCTTGACTAACCCTTATTATGGCGCATCTAGTTTCCCCTTACTGAATAGCGTGATCACGTGACACCCTCTCAACCCAATTCATCCATCCAATCTTCAGCCTCCCTCTAACATTCCTTTCATGCACCTCTGACTTCACCACTTTCTTCACCAACTGTTCATCTTTCTCAATCCCCACATGATGGAACCACTTCAACACACAGCACTCCACTCTTCAAACAAACTCTAACTCCCGTCTTACTCAAAACTTCATTCCTCCACTTACCACACATCACTACAGCCATACTTCTCAGACACTTCATCTCAAGCACATTCAATCAGCCCTTATCAGTCCCTTTTAAGCCCCATGTCTCAAATCAACAGTAATATAGTACAACAAATAAAGAATAGCAGCAACAAAAATGATTATAAATAACACTAATACTTCAACCTCTCTCTGTTTCTACTGATATTGATTATTTTTGATCAAAATATCAGAGCACAAGTCAGATTCGTGTAATACTTAGCCATGCTTCTCAAACTAGCCAACACAACGTAGCCTGCCCTAAGTGCTGTTAAATAACCCAGCACTGGAGCAGTTAAGCAGATAGCAGAACATGTGAACCCCCCCTCAAAGTGTGCACACTGACTGAGCTTGCCATTAAAAGCGTACCTTGCACGAAGGTGAGTTTCTCCTGAGGCACACCAATTGCACGCATCATGGCCCTGATGACGGCCTCGTAGTAGCGAGTGCGGTGCTGGATCAGCTCCCACGGCGCCTTCATGTTGTCCAGGTATGCGTGCATGTCAGCCAGCAACACCACCACCTGCAACATCCAAACACTTTAGCTTTATTTGTTTTCTCATTCATCGTAACCTTTGCAGTCTAGCATTCAGAAAGTTTAATTTTTCAGAGACTCATATTTTTACAAGAGTTTGAACTTTTGAATTTGGAAAGCTAAAATTTGTTCACAAAAGATCAAATTCTAGTGAGATTGACACGTGTGTAAGGCAGAGCTAAACAAATTATACACAATTTATCTTGAATAACATGGTATCAGAAACTTAATCTGAAATTTTGATGAGCATTTGTACACAAGCTCAGCAGTAGAGAGATATACAGGAACAATATTTTACTGAGACTCATGCGTTAGTAATTGAGGAATGCTGAAAAGATTCGAATATTTTCAATGCAGAAATTTTTCATTACTTCAAATCATGAGATTTGTTCACAATTATTCCTCAATCTAGCACCTTTACTGAGAAATTGTACATTGGTAAAAAAATGACGTGTTACAGAATAAATGCGTGAGTAATGCAAATCATTTAAAATAAGTTACTCATGGCAATAAGTAATGACTGTAGCTGGAAGAGATGTATTCAAGTTAATGCAAATTACTAAAGTACAAAAAAAAGCAAGATGAAAAAAATAGCTAAACCAGAGATTATCATGGAAACAACAAGTGAGTATCTCCATACGGAATTAATAAGAATAGAAAAACACATCAGCCTAATTAATCAAAAATATGAACCAAAATCTTAAAGCCTTAACTTGGAATCATTTTAAAAACCAGTATCAAATGCATCAATGTTTAATAGAGCAACTTAGCATGGGGTCATTGTTAATAGTAGCATCAAACATATAGTTGTTCAATATAACAGACAATAAGTAAAACCACTTAAAAGTACATATAGAGCTCTACCTGCACATAAGGGATGCCTAATATTTAATGATACGTTGGAAAATACTTCACATATAGATTGAGTAAACTGAACAAACCGTAGAAAACTCGCCTCACAGCCAGCAAGTAAGAAGTCTGCTATCTTCGTCATGGGCACAAAGTAGGCAACATGAGGCTTGCCTGTAGTGGCCGTGCCCCAGTAGACTTTGATGGGTCGCTTCTCAAGCAGGGCCAATATCCGCTCTTCTCCCATGACCTCATCCAAGCCTCTAGTGATGAGGCTCAGCTGTTGCTTTGCAGTCATTTTCTTTGAATTTTCCTGAAAATTCAAAACAATAACAAAAATTTCTAACAATAGCTTAATAAATATTAATTACTAAAAGATGCATTCTTAAGCATGCCTGAAAATGATACTAATTCTAATACAAGAATCCAATCTTGTGACAACATCCAGAATTAAAAAAAAACACAAACATATTCATAAATAGTTTAATTAATCAGTACTATTTTATTTTAAAATTCTGCATTGCTTCTATTGGTAAATTTTTATTTTCATTGCCTTAGCTTGATAAAAAAATTGGTTTGTCTGGATAGACTAGCCTACAATTTATATCCATTTGCTTCATTTTTCAAAGGAGCCAAATTAACTTCCTTATTATACACTAGATATAAACAGTTAATATATTAATTGACAGCCTATTAAGTCTGCTAAGCAGTTGTATCAAACAATTTTATTCAGAAATCAGTATTAATAAAAAAAACAATTTTACACATTATTATTTATATGCTAGTAATTTTGACAAAACAACTATTACTCATTAAATTTTTACAAGCATCTTTAGAATTATTTTTCACATACTCTATGCAAATAGCCTACTTCAATCACAAAGTAACACTAGGAAAACTTGCTATGATAAATAGATGAAATACATTTACTTATTTCATCATCCCATTCAGTGATAATACATCAAAACAACCACTGAAATTAAAAAATTTTGGCACAAGTAATGTACATTGGTATTTGTTTACCACAAGACGCAAACCAATTTTCAAATATCTGTTGCTTGTATAATGGTAATATCAAAATAAAC
>JACJUY010004277.1:34000-63544 GCA_014220935.1 Platorchestia sp. MABIK | reverse complement strand
GTTCACTAAAGGGTAAAAAAATGAAGGTTTTGCTTCTGAAATGTTATTTATTTGTCGCAAAACAACAACAATCCTTTTATTCTGGAGGCACAAACTTGGAAACTAATAAGAATTTAATTGAGCTCACCTAACTTAACCTACCCTTAGAAACAAAAGGAAACCCTAAATTAAAAGTAATGACAGATAACCCACAAGAACTCTTTTATCTTATGAACTCGGACATTAATTTTTTATGGCTTTATCTGTGGTTTTTATTTTAATAAATAATTATTTGTGAGGTGTGCACAACACAGGGGAGTCTCATTTTGCATTGGCAGTAGCCTGACCAAGCCATCCAACTCGTCCATGAGAGAAGATTCTTCTAATTAAGACGAGAAGAATGGAAATTCAGGGGATTAAACGAAGAAAATCCAGGATGACGATTTTCTAAAAAAAAATCAGAAAACTTCCGAAGGGTTCGTCCGAAAATTGAAGGGAATTAACTTTTTTTCGGTGAAATGGAACTGATTCCTCCTGTTCTTTGGCGTACATATTTACAAAAAAAATCCTTAGAACTAAAAGTTGTACAAGAATTGACAAAAATGAACTCTAAAGAATAATGATCTGCTGCTGGTTCCGTGACATAAATCGAAGAATTATTAAAAGACCTTTTGCATCGGACGCGGCCGCTTTCCATATCAATGGTCTGATAAACATTTAAATCGAAGAAAATATTTTCTTTAAAGAAGTCACCAAAATTTTTTTTGAAACTCCTAGCTCTTGGAAAAAATGGACAACGTATTGTACCAATAAAAAGTCAACATATTGTACTAAAATCTAGTCAACTTGTTGACTTGTTAAAGTCAACATATTGTACTAAAATCTAGTCAATAGAACATTGTTGCAAAGTTCTATTAAGAAAACTAGAGCGAACAAAAATGCATGATAACAAAGTTATCCACAGGTGCGGACTGGTTATGGGAATCGATTCACAAGAGTGCGGAGGATACAAGATGGAGTTTCATGCCACAGAACCATTCCAGTAAAGAACTGTTTGAGTCGAGTTTTTAGAGATTGTGGCATTGGAATCAGGCATAGGGTAGAATGGCCCCCGCGCTGTCCTGTTCTTGCTTCATGTGACATTTTTCTCTAGGGTGTTTAGGAAATTATGTTCATTTAGTTACAAAACTTTCTAAAAACTTTCGTTACACTGAAGAAAAGAATCTTTTCCACTTTCTGTGTAACAGTTTTTAAAGTATAAGTCTAATTGAAAACAATTTTAACTGATTGAGGTTCAGAAGTTATTGACTAAAATCAATCTAAATTTGATCTCTACTATCAATGCTCAATGAGAAATTTTTATTTGGAAATCTAGACTTGTTTTAATGAAACACCATGCATAAAAACTCATAATTTGCATAATTAGCTGTTATTTACACAACATTTACGATCCCATTCACTGCGTATATCAACAGACGAGCATTTAATCGAATTTTTCAAAGAACTCAGGTATTGCAGAAGTAATCACCCTTCCTGTGTCCAAAAACGACCTTTGGTTTTCATAACCGTTATTTTCAAACACAAAGGTTGCACCCATACACTAGCCTAAGATTTCCTCACCTATACCTCGTTGCAATGCAGGTAATAATTCGTTGAAATTCAAACCATACAAAATCAGCACAAAATCAAGTCCTGCCACCAGATACAAAGTTATTATAATTTCTTCATTACAATCTTTAGTGTGAGGATTATTCGAAAAAATACCCGCCGGAATGGATTGAGAATTAAGTACAAAGTCTCCCTTCAACTAAGGTCATAATCGTTCCTCTTTCTTCGTCGTGAACGAAGATAAGATGATTTACTTGATGTATAGCAAATTTACCTTTTTCATCGCTTGTTAATTAACTAACACCAAAAATTAATATGAGTCATCAATTATTCGGAAAACATTGACACATTTGAGCCTGCATGCCTAGTGTGTTCGTTGAGGAACAAAGAGGAAGTGCTTCTCTTTGGCACACAAACACCTTTTCCTCTGCCCTTATATTCGATCGCCATGGTGGAGACATTGCTCTGTAACAAGGTGCCAGTGTTGAGTATGTTACTCAAAGTTGCAGGTAACGCAAAGAAATTGCTGAGAAAATGACCCTCATAGATAAGTTTCGTGTAGACATGGATCAAAATCGTCTTCTCATCTACCTGTTCAAGTTGGTTCGAGTGCTAGGGCTAGCACCGATCACAGAAGTGGAAGGAAATTTTAAAGTGAATCAAAAACTGTTCGTCTTCTCTGTCGCTTCACAGCTATCATTCACAGCCTTGGGCGTCGTAAAGGTTGTCACTGATCCGTATGATTCTTCAGTAATTATAAAAGAAGTTTTAATCAAAGGCTGGATAATTGCGCATGAATTGATTGTAGTAGTAGTGAGGTGGCTATTCCTGCTGTCCGCTCACAAGACCCGTAAAGTTTTGCGTTACGCTCGGGTTAACAGTGCCCCGAAGCATCAGATTGACTGCAGGTCTCTTTTGATAGCGCTATTGACAATATATTTGCACATTTTCACAAATGTTAGGAAAGTTTATGAAGCTGAACGCATATCGTACGTTGCGTTCGCGTACAAGCTTATTTTGGAGTTTATTTGGAGTACTTCCACTTTAGCTCTGTGTTTCTATTTCCATGCAGTGATGGAGAACTTAGTTTCACACCTGCAGCAAAACTATGAAAGCATGAACATCCTAACAGGAAATCGCGAACAGTCTTGCTCTAACCCAAACGACGATGGCAGTGAATCACATCTTTCTTTTCATGATGTGAAAACCCAAGTTCGCAGAATCAGGAAACATCTTTCATGCATTCAAAACCTCTTCTCTCTACCGCTGCTGACGTTGCTTGCGTTCGGCCAAATGGAGATCGTTCTCACCATTTGGTACTGGCTTTACGAGGAATCTAATTTTATAGCGAGCAGCCCAGTCTTCTTCATGTACGTAATTGTGAAAATTGCCATCATCAGCGACTCTCAAACTGTCTACGTTGCCACGGTAAGTAATCAATGAACTGAGAAAT
Organism: Platorchestia sp. MABIK; assembly: GCA_014220935.1. NCBI lineage: Eukaryota > Metazoa > Arthropoda > Malacostraca > Amphipoda > Talitridae > Platorchestia > Platorchestia sp. MABIK. Next base: position 60,504 of record JACJUY010004277.1, on the reverse strand, counting down.
GGTGAATTATACGTCGAAACTTGACAATTAACCCCATTGTTACTGACTGGAACGTTAATACAGACACTCTCAGTCATGACTAGACTGCGAGCTTTTCTTCCTAAAACGCGCAAGGTTTTAAAAAGAGAATTCCGAAAACGATTCGTTGATCTTGCTTTCCGATGGTGACTCTCTTAAATCTTTGAGATCGAGAGATGCGAGTGGTGCTTGTTTCATGCCTCGTGTATATGAATACGTAAATAAAACTACTATTTCGAATAAACTGAAAATAATGCATTTACACTAGAAAGACAATAATAAAGCAAAAAAACCTAAATGTTAACAGAATTTCATCAACGAGTCGCATTCATTTATTGATTGATTTTTCAAAGTTTGATACAAGTTCGTCTCCTTTAAAATGCTGATATCAGGCTGAATCCAAAGTTTTCAATTGTATGCTTCAAAAAATGCGGTCTTTATTTGAACAATGCTCTCTTACAGACGAGTTGGAAGACTTGGTCAGGTCATTGGGAGTGTAACAGGAGACTTTCCTGTGTTGCGCACTATTCACGAATAATTACAGCCACCTGTGTTTGCACGAGTGTTACAGGGTGCGAGTTACAGCCACTTGTGTTTGCACGAGTGTTACAGAGTGCGAGTTGCAGCCACCTGTGTTTGCACGAGTGTTATAGGGTGCGAGTTGCAGCCACCTGTGTTTGCACGAGTGTTACAGGGTGCGAGTTGCAGCCACCTGTGTTTGCACGAGTGTTACAGGGTGCGAGTTACAGCCACTAGTGTTTGAGTTTAGCTATCGGCAGCTCGCCATATTTGCACAGCACTTTTCATTTACCTTCCTTTACACACTTAGGCGTGTACCTACTATGTTCATTTCTCTCAGCGCAAATTTCCCAACGACGCATCTAAATTTTACAATATCGGGTTTGTAGCAGAGAGAGAGAATTAAATTCGTTGAAACGCTGTTCAAGTTTTAAAATCATCCAAAGAGAATTCTACTGCAGGAAGCTGCGATGTTAGTAATTTATGTATCTATCCTTAGTTAAAGAAGTTATCAAGAAAAACTGTCCGATGGGAGGGCAAAATGGTCGCAGAGTCATTTTTCAATAGTGGTCATAATCGTTCGTCTCTCTACATGAAGGCCTAAAATATTATCACTACTTGACATAATGCAATTGACGTTCCGTGTTGCTAGTTGATTGACGAAGTTCAAAAATTAATGATCCTCATCAATAATTCAAAAAATCGACTCATGCAGGCCAGGACACCAAGCGCACACGTTGAGGAACAAAGAGTTTCAGTTCGGCACACAAACCTTTCCCTCTGCACTTCAGTTGATCGCCACAGCAGAAGCATAGCTGTGTGACTAGGTGCCAGTGTTGACTTGTTACTTTAGGATAAAGGCAACGCGTTGAAACTGCAAAGGAAATGGCAGTGATGGATAAGTATCGCTTTCACATGGATCAAAATCGTGTTCTGCTTTACCTGTTCAAGTTGGTTCGAGTGCTAGGGCTGGCTCCGATCTCAGAAGTGGAAGGAAATTTCAGAGTTAATCAAAAACTGTACGTATTCTCCGTTGCTGCACAGATATCATACACGACTGTGAGCATTGTAAAGGTCATAACCGCTCCGAACGATCAATCTATGAATATAGACCACATTTTATTGAAAAGCTGGTTAATTGCCTATGAGCTGATGTTAGTCGTTGTGAGGTGGGTATTCCTCTTATCCGCTCATAATACATGTAAAGTTTTGCGTTACGCTCGGGTTAACAGCGTCTCACAGCAACATCTCAACTGCAGGTACAGCGTGGTCGCACTTCTGATGTCATTTTTGCACATCTACACAATCGTTCAGGACACTATTGTACAACAATACAAATCGCATACAGCGTTCACCTATATGATTATTTTGGGGTTCATTTGGAGTACTTCCACCTTATCTATATGTGTCTATTTCCACGCTGTGATGAAGAACTTAGTTTCGCACATGCAGCAAAATTTTGAAAACATGAGCATTCTACTACGACAAAGCGAAGAACCTGGAATTCGCCCACACGGCGACTGCAATGAATCACAAAATCAATCTTTTCGTGATGTGAAAACCCAAGTTCGTACAATCCGCAAACATATTTCGGGCATACAAAACCTCTTTTCTGTACCGCTGCTGACGTTGCTCACGTTCGGCCAAATGGAGATCGTTCTCCTAATTTGGTACTGGCTTTATAGGGTGTCACGCTTAATAGGGAGCAGCCCAGCTTTCGTCCTGTACCTCATTGTGAAAATCGCCATCATCAGCGACTCTCAAACTGCGTATATTGCGACCGTGAGTAAACAATGAAAAGCGTAGAGGCGAACCATTAGTGGACGCACGCTGATATTGTATTCATAACTGGAACGTGAATGCCAACACTTTTGGCATCACTTGCTGATAGACTTTCCCAAAAAAACTAGCAAATCCCGAAGTATAAAATTTATCAATGCTACGATACCATTTTTATCATTTCCGAAAGTGATTTGCTCAACGTTTCGTGTTTACAAAACACAAGGGATTCTGATTAGTTCTGCTTGTTGTGTTCGAATAATTTCTTTATGATTTTCCTTAGTTGTTGTAAAATTAGTGAAGCAACAGCTTATCGATTAACCATGTGTCAATTTCGTTTCAAAAAAATTTTAATCGGTCACAACTGGTGTGATTCAATAATCATTAACTGAATTGAAACAAAAAATTTCACATTAAAAGTAAAACGCGCCCTTCGTTAAATTTCATTAACCCATTACTTAAGAACCTTCACATATTTTTATTATACGCACTTCAAAATAATAACAGGAGAAAAATGAATTAAAACTTACTGTACAGCCACGAAAATTCGGCACTAAACTCTATAAGACCTTTTTTCTTTTTTTTCAATATTATAAACCCACGATATTTGCACCACTTTTGAAAAACCTATTTATTCCCCTTTAAGAAAACCTACGAATATCCTATTACTTAAGGAAGTACAACTTTAGATTCGTTTCATAACTTTTCATACATTACATTCAGCATCCTAGTTCCAAATTGTTACATTCATTTGAAAGTCTCATTACTTGAAGTGGTCAGAGACGAACGGGTGTCGAAGTCCATTTTTCTTCTCAGTTTTGCTTTCTCAGTTGCACTGACTTCTCGATTTCAGGACCCAAAGTTATGAGACTTTCTGCATTTTTCAATGTAATTTAATATTTCATTCACATTCTGTGCGATAAATGAATCGTAATAAGAAATTATTTATTTCATGAGGACGTTTACGTAATTTTTCCTGTAACTCCACCGCATATTCCATAAATTAAACCTCTGCCTTAGCTTGCATTCGATGGTCTTAGGAATGGCACCCCCTTTGCCAGAGACTGCACACCTACATAAGGATCATCATACAGTATCTATATTCGCCTCTTACTACAGATTAAATCTATCAATTCTTGCTTTTCATCAACTCAAATAATTGAATTGAAATAACGTTTTTGATTCATCGAAGCTCTGTATTTACAGCGCGACCGCACGGCGTCCCACCTCAAGAAGATGCTCGCTTACGAAGAACTTGGTTCTCTGGATAAGCGGCAGGTTCGTGTCCTTTTATAGAATTATTCTTCTATTAGCTTATACTCAATCTTAAAAGTTAAGCTGTAGTTTATGAGTCAAAGAGGCCTAGTTTGGGAACCGTTGATTTATTCTGTAGTCGCAAAATGCCTCAACGTTTTCACGAGCAAAAGCAGTCGTAGCTAAGAACAGTTTGTTGTGTTACTTAAGAAAAGTCTGCAGTAACATGTGGGTAATTTTGAAAAAATTTTACTGTTACAGACTCATGGAAAAATAAGACAAACGCGTTGACGAAAAAAGGTTAATTACAAACAGGACATCAACTATAATTTTATAATCCACCTTAAAATCCATTAGTAGAAAAACAGATCAGAACAGCTAACATTTTTCAGAACACTTTGCAACCTGACGAGGTCAACATTGCCACTGAATAATGAGAGATAATTCTCCTTATTTCGATTCTTCTTATAACTGCGAACTAGAGCAATGAACTAAATAATTTGTAATCCATAAGTATTTAGATGTTATGGGTATATTTTTCATCTTCTTCTCATTTATTTGACATATTTCTTTCTTCGATCGTTACCTACACTCAATATTTAAGCCTTTTATTTTTAGCTTGATATACAAAACAAATTTAGAGAATCATTATTCTTGTACACTAATAGAATTAAACAAGTGTAAAAAGCAGGTAAAGTATTTATAAATCTGAATGTTTTTATTGAGAAATTATCCACGGGATCAATTTTCGTCAAGCGTGAATAACTTTGATTTGGTTCATTCGGTGGGTTTTTTAATCTCTAACATTTAATAATAATATCTTTGTTTCTGCTCTAAAGTCGGAGAATGCCTGGTGAATTAGACTGCAGTTTCACTCGTAAGCCAAATATCAGCAGGCAAAGTAGGGAAAAATACTGGAAAAGACGATAATTTCCCGCGAGACCTGGGCCACCTGAAAGAAACTCAGGAGCTTTTGCTGCAGGTGGCTGGCCTGCTGGTGGAGGTGGAGCATCTGCCTAATTTCAGCGTCCTCGGTCTCTTCGAGCTCGGGCGGCACTGCCTCTTGTCGGTCAGTGACAGATAGACATAGATAGGCCTCTTGTCGGTCAGTGGCAGATAGATATAGATAGGCCTTTGTCGGTCAGTGGCAGATAGACATAGATAGGCCTCTTGTCGGTCAGTGGCAAATAGACATAGATAGGCCTCTTGTCGGTCAGTGGCAGATAGACATAGATAGGCCTCTTGTCGGTCAGTGGCAGATGGACATTGATAGGCCTGTTGTCGGTCAGTGACAGATAGACATAGATAGGCCTCTTGTCGGTCAGTGACAGATAGACATAGATAGGCCTCTTGTCGGTCAGTGACAAATAGACATAAATAGGCCTCTTGTCGGCCAGTGACAGACATAGATAGACCTCTTGTCGGTCAGTGGTCATACATTAAGTTCTGATTAATGTCACTTTTATTTAAAATCACTTTTCTTGCGTTGATGTTGATGAAAATATATATCCGTCCAAATGGATTTAGAAATTCACTTCTGTATGTAACTTTAGCATTTAAAATTTCTTGTCGAGGATGGAACTGAATGCATTTTTTTCGGTCACACTGGAGTGCCAGTGTATTCATTCTGATAGCGATGGCTGCGTAATGCCAGGGCCAGTTTAATAGCTGTAACTCGTTCGGTAACAATAGCGAAAAAAGTTCGATAGCAAAATTTGAACTCATCGTAGTCCTCTTTCTAATGAGTAGAACAAATTTCAGTCGAAAAATCTTCACTGAGAAACTTCTAAACTCAGATTTTTTATCGCATTTCTTCAATCCTCCAAATAATGAGAACATTTCCATCAACCCTGACGCTAAATCAGAAAACTCGTTCAATTTTTCTAAATCCAAAATGCCTGGGCCTTCCGTACAGCACAATGGATATATACATGGCACAATAGTTCAATTCACAAATGAAGCTCATACTACCAACACAGTGTTTGGAAGGACGATTAGATACTTAATGTCGCGCCATGAACAGTTCAGCACTCCAGCAGAGTGTGGTGTTGTGCAATGCGACTGTAAACGTGAGCTGCAACTCTGTGTGGTTAAAAAAACGAAGGAAATTTGCTTTAAAGGTCAAGTTTTCTGGTGTCGAATAATTCCTATAAAAGTAATTGTTATGTATATACTCAGAAATTATAATTACTTATACAAATTTGAGCACAGATTAGAAATCAGAGTGCAAAAATTAGATAGTTGCATTGCAATTTCCCAGAGTAGCAGAAAAAACGGTAAAATTTGTTGGCTAGTGTTGGCACGGTAGAGGATACAAGGTAGGGTCATATCTATGGGGGAAAATACAACTCCTCTTGTTCGGCTAGCCAATAGAAAAGCTTTATTTACAACAAATTTTATGAGACCACCAACACGTCATGTCGTTAAGTCAATAGTGGTGACGGATTTGGCGCCAGCAGTGTTGCAAGATGCAATATAAGCGCTGCTATTGGTTCGTTGCCGTAACGTCAGTAAATCCACACAGTGAACGGAAAAAAATCCTATTTTGACCCTACCTTGTTTCTTCTACCGTGGTGTTAGTTATTCGCACTAGCAACGGTAATGAAGTCTTTAATTTGCCATGTTATATTGTGTAATTACAAGAAGTCAATGAATTACCTTTTAACACTTGGAAAAAAAGGATCAAACCATAGTAGTTGTTAATTTCCTGTTACAAAATTGTCACACTTGTTCCACTACAGCGAGATGAGCTAATCATAATCGTGTAGTTTTATTTTGTGACAAAATCTGAACGATCTTGGTGAATGATGATATCAAAAATAATTCTATAGCAATTCAATTGAAAACCAGTAAGCCCTTTCATATCATATCCAAAAAGGTATCAGGACTTCATTTAGTCTCGAAAGTTTCAAGCAGATTCAAACAAACATCGATGCTTATCCTATAAAGAATAACAGTTATGTTGCAGATCAATTATTAGTATTAATGCTTAAGGAAAAAGCTATGAATGTGATAAAAACGAATTTCCATTCGACTGTAGAGTATCCTTGTTCCGGCAGATGGCAGCGGCGTCCCTGACGTACACGGTGGTGGTGGTGCAGTTCACGCAGAGCTACAGCTCTGGCAGCTGCGCCACGTGTGACTGATTGGCACCCACTCGTGGCTGATTGGCACCCACTTGTGGCTGATTGGCCTCCACTCGTGACTGATTGGCACCCTCTCATGACTGATTGGCCTCCATTCGTGACTGATTGGCACCCACTCGTGACTGATTGGCACCCCCCTCATGACTGATTGGCCTCCACTCGTGACTGATTGGCCTCTACTCGTGACTGATTGGCACCCACTCGTCAGAAAATGTGTCTGAATGACAACTCCGCATCGTCACATGAAATAATTTAAAGATACTAATCCTAACTCGTCACTGATTAAATATTCCTGATCATGATAACAGCATGGTAGATAATTATATATTATGTTTTACAAAATGTGATTGGAAGGCAGCCACACAAAAATGTATCGGATTGGCCGCCGCACGTTAGGAAATGTGTTGCATTAGAAGCTACCAGCCATAAAATGCAACTGATTAATTACCCTTTATGAAATGTGATTGAAATTAAAAGTTGTTTTTTTCGTTTGTGCATTTACACCGCATGCGCTTTTCCACATGAAAAAATGGCTACTTCACATCTTAAATTCCTGAGCACGTTCAAATACAAATTAAACGCAACACATGAACACAAGCAATAAACATGAGTCTACAAGTGTCCTCATGTACATCTGGTCGATATCAGCCATCAACTGATCGCGTAGTGCGACTCCGGTATGTGGACGATCTTCTCGACGTCAGACTTGTCGCCACATCGTTGTGACGCAACTAATGTACAAGCTAAGGTTGTTTGAGGGATTTCGATACTCTGCGGACGCATGTGCCGCAATAAGGCACCTGATATTGGCAGAGCGTTTTGCCCAATGCCAGGTGAACGGTGTTGATTAAATAAGTGTATCAATAATTATGTTGAAATTGGTCTTATACAAGTCTCGTTATAAATAATTAAGTTAATAAGTTAATAAATTTAAGTTAATATTAAATTAATATGTAACTCAAACAACCTTAACTTAATTATTCGTGTAAATACAAGTCTAATTATAAAGTCCTAAAAATTGGTCCGCAATTAGTCGAAAATTACCACGAAAGAAGAATGATTTGCTGGTGGTGCCATTTCAATATATACTCGTATATATCTAGATTACTCTGAATGAAAACTGATGTTTGTTCAGAACATGCAAGAAACCTAAACTTCGGTCTCGGCTTCGGACATTGTTTGTGGCCATTGTAAATAACTGGAGTTCGAAAAACAATTGTTGACCAATTTTTTGTCCTGTGACCCCACTGTAAACAGAAACAAAACTTGCATCCACTTTAGGAAAAATTCTTTAAAACCCTGGCAGGAACTTGCGCCTACTCTATTACGTGGATTAAAAAGAAAAACACAATAGCTTGTGGATTGAAACACAATCAAAACAAACGTTTTGAATTAAAAAATAAACCCTTCTCCAGTGCTCTGAAAAACCATAAATTTTAGTGGTAAGAAAACTATTAACTCTGAATAAACCGAAAATGAAACGTTGACATTGAAAAGACATGAATAAAAATCAACGAAAATGTAAACAAACAATGGAAATTTTTATCCCTCAGCTGCATTCATTTATTGACGGACGCTTTTTAAAGTGCACATTGACTCTAAAATGCGGAAATCAGACGGATTTGGGGCTGAATTTAGAATTTTGAAATTTGTGCTTTTAAAAACGTGGTTTTTATGTTTTTTCATGACTATATGTATGGCTCTTATAATAACACATACTTATTTGTGAGATGTGCACAACGCAGGGGATCTCCTTTCGCACTCACAGCTTTTTGTGTTCGTCAAAATGAAACTGATTCTTTTTATTCTTTGGCGAACATGATTACCGAAATGGATATCAATTTATTCCTCGTAACCTAAACACTGGTCCATAATTAGTCGAAAATTACCTCGAAAGAAGAATGATTTGCTGGTGGTTCTATCACAAAATGGAAGAATTGTTGAAAGACTTGTATCATACGCACTGGCTATTTTCTATGTGAAAGGTTTGATGAACCTTAAAATCGAAGAAAATATTTTCCCTACAAGAGTTAGCGAAAATTTTTTCAAAATGCCTATCTCATGAAAAAATTAGTCAGCTTATTTTATTACTAGATGTCTTAGTCAACACCTTTCATCTGGCATTGGGCAAAACGCTCTGCCAATATCAGGCGCCTTATTGCGGCACATACGTCCGCAGAGTATCAAAATCCCTAAAACAATGAAAGAATGTAAAACCAAACTAGCGCATGATTTCTTAAACAATCCAATTTTCAAAAATCCTTCGTAACTATGAGCAAAACCATCTCATCCAGTTTCTGCATAACAGTTTTTAAACTACAAGTCTAATTAAAAACAATTTTTACTAGTTAATGTTCAAAATTATGAATGCAATTATTTAATAGTATCAATTATGAGCTTTTCTATAAAGCGTTTCACTAAAGCGTGTCTAGATTTCCAAAAATGTATTACAATATTTGAAAATCTTGACCCGCTTTAGTGAAACGCTATTTATAAAAACTCATAATTGAAGCAATTAAATGCCATTTTTGCAACATATACGATCTCTTTCACTGCCTATATCAACTGACGAGCATTTGATCGAATTTTTAAAAGCACGTAGGTTTGTAGAAAAAAAAATCCTTCCAGCATTCAAAAACAATATTTAGTTTTCATGGTCGTTATTCTCGCATCAATGCAAGTCGAATTCAAAACAGCGGTCGAACAGAAACAGAATTCCCTAACTAAACAATTTTGCTGGAACGCAAGTAGTAATTCGTTGAAATGCTTCTAAACGAAAGAAATCATCAGACAATCAAGTCCTTCTACAAGATATCAAGATTTTGACGATTTCTCCGACACAATTTTTAGTGTGAGGATTGTTCCAACATATACCTGCCGGAACGGATTGGGAATTAAGTGTGCAGAGTCTCCCTTCACCTGAGGTCATAATCGTTCATCTTTCTTCGTCGTGAACGAGGATAAGATCATCACTTGGCGTATTGAAATTGACGTTCCTCGTTGCTTGTTAATTGACAAACACCAAAAATGAATAACATCAATTAATCGGAAAAAATCGACACATTTAAGCCTGTGTACCGAGTGTGTTCGTTGAAGAACAAAGAGAAACCGCTTCAGTTTGGCACACAAACACCTTTCCTTCTGCACTTATTAAATTCGATCGCCATGGTGGAGACATTGCTCTGTCAAAAGGTGTCAGTGTTGAGTTACCTTACTTTTGGTTAGAGGTAGAGCGTCGAAATTTCTGAGAGAATGACCTTCATAGATAAGTTTCGTGTCGACATGGATCAAAATCGTCTTCTACTCTACCTGTTCAAGTTGGTTCGAGTGCTAGGGCTAGCACCGATCACAGAAGTGGAAGGAAATTTTAGAGTGAATCAAAAACTATTCGTCTTCTCTGTCGCTTCACAGCTATCATTCACGGCCCTGAGCGTCATCAAAGTTATCGCTGATCCGTTTGATTCCTTAGAAAATATAGGACAAGTTCTAACGAAAGGCTGGATAATTGCACATGAACTGATGTTAGTAGTAGTGAGGTGGGTATTCCTACTATCCGCGCATAAGACATGTAAAGTTTTGCGTTACGCTCGGGTTAACAGCGCCCCAAAGAAGCAGCTTCGCTGCAAGCCCCTCTTCGTCGCACTAATGACATTATCTTTTCATATTTTCACAAATGTTACGAAAAGTTATGAACTTAAATGCGCATCGTACGTAGCGCTCGCTTACAAGGTTATTTTGGAGTTCATTTGGAGTACTTCCATTCTAGCTCTGTGTGTCTATTTCCACGTTGTGATGAAGAACTTAGTTTCACACCTGCAGCAAAATAATGAAAACATGAGTATTCTATCAGGGTATCGCAAACAGCGTTGCATCCTCCCGCACGACGACGGCAATGAATCACAACATCTATCTTTTCATGATGTGAAAACCCGAGTTCGCAGAATTAGGAAACATCTTTCATCCATTCAAAACCTCTTCTCTCTACCGCTGATGGCGTTGCTTGCGTTCGGCCAAATGGAGATCGTTCTCATAATTTGGTACTGGCTTTACGTGGAATCCAATTTAATATCGAGCAGCCCAGCCTTCTTTTTGTACTCAATTGTGAAAATTGCCATCATCTGCGACTCTCAAACTGCATACGTTGCAACGGTGAGTAATCAATGAACTGTGTGGTGATGAATCATTAATAGACCCTTGGCCATTGGCATAGTGTTACTGATTGGAACACTAACACCAACTCTCTCAGGCATGACTAGACAGCATGCATTTCTCCCAAAAATGTTCGAATTCTGAAAAGGAAATTTCCGAAAACAAACGATGATTTTGCTTCCGATTGTATCTCACTTGAATCTTTGAGATCAGGAAATGAGAGTGATTCATGTTCTACGCCTCGTGTGAGTGAATGTATTTTCAAAATATTGCAGTTTTGTGTTGTTATGAATGTATGGGAAGAACGAGCTTTAATTTTTATCAACGTTTCTTTTCATCTGTTAAAACGATATGGCTGTTCGGAAAAAAGCATTTAATGAATTAATACCTACCGTGTCTGGCAAAATATAAATGTAATACACTTAGCGTTTCATATCCTACTCATACATTGTATCTAATTTCCATGAGATTTTTTAAAATCTCCACTATTATAATTTTCTAAATATACAGTGTGGTTTCTAAAAGAGCATACTTTTTAAAATTCCAATAACTTTTTAAATGTATGAATTAGGAGACTATAACATAGAAAATCCGAAAGGACAGAGTTCAATGCTCTCTTACTTATCTGGTATACCCTCCAAATAAGCATAATCATCAAGGGTGCAGGAGAGAAGAGTATTGTAACCAGCAAATATGGCACAACTGAGTCTCCAGCAACGCAAGTTCATCATCGAAGAAAAGATGAAAATTTAATCCATTGTCGGGACTCAGCAAAAATTCTTCTTGGAATAGTGATTCAAACCTAACAAAATAACGATTCAGAGGAATTTACAAAAGTGGCAATACCACTTTATTGTGAGAAATATCCATAAGATTGTGAGAAATATTATTGTGAAAATTATTAATAAGATCTGGAAGACAAGTTTCTGAACGCACAGTGGAAAATGTTGAAAGACTGAGAACTCTAATCCAAGATGAAGACACGAATTCGACTCGTAAAGTAAAATGAAAATGAAAAATTACATCTTATTTCCAATGATACCAGTTTCATTTCCCTATCCTATTTTTAAAAGAGGTTATGGTAATTTTAAAAATATACATTTTCGGCAACCACCCTGTATATGTATATACAAATATAGTATACTGTTAACGATGGCATTGAGTCTACAAGTGCCCAAATGAACATATGGTCGATTTCAACAACTCTTGCATCAACTGATCGCCTAGTGCGACCCTAGTAATTTGACGATCTTCTCGACGTGATCCCTCAATTTTGCTAGGGGAACTCTTTGGTGGTCCATCAAATTTTCTATCGGGTTCATGTCTAGGGATTTAACTGAACAATCTCTTTTACCACATCGTTGTGAAGCAATTAATTTACAAGTCAAAACCTAGATAACTCTGAATGAAAACTGATGCCTGTTCAGTACTTGCATGGCACCTATACTTCGGTCACCGCTTTGGACACCATTTGATGAACATAGTAAATAACTGGGAGTTCGAAATGCAATAGTTAATTAATTTTTTCTAAAAGAAGAACATGGCTGAAAAGGAAAAATATCTTAGCTAAGAATACCGCGATAAAAAAATCGTTTCAGATTATAAAAAATTCATTTCAGGGCTCTGAAAAACAAAACAAAATTGGTGTTAAGAACTTAAAGACAACTTACTATTTTAATAAACCAAAAATAAAGCATTCACAATAGAAAGACACAATAAAACAAAAAAAGCCAATAGTGTTAACAAACAATGGTAAGTTTCACCCCAAGTTGCGTTCATTTATTGACGGAAGATTTTTTGAAACGTACATCGGCTCTAAAATGCGGAGATCAGACCAATTCAGATTGAATCCAAAGTTTTAAAATTTGTTCTTTTAAAAACTTAATCTTTATTGAAACAATATTCTTTCATAGACGAGTTGGATGCCTTGGTCCGGTTACTGCAAGTGAGAAAAGAAACTCCCCTGTATTGCGCACACCTCACAAATAATCAGAGCCCCTTGTGTTTACCCAAGTGTTACAGGGTGTGAGCTATAGCCACTTGTGTTTACCCAAGTGTTACAGGGTGTGAGCTATAGCCACTTGTGTTTACCCAAGTGTTACAGGGTGTGAGCTATAGCCCCTTGTGTTTACCCAAGTGTTACAGGGTGCAAGCTATAGCCCCTTGTGTTTACCCAAGTGTTACAGGGTGTGAGCTATAGCCACTTGTGTTTACCCAAGTGTAACAGGGTGTGAGCTATAGACACTTCTGTTAGAATATAGCTACCGGCTGCTCGCCTGTTTGTTCAGCACTTCCCATGTGCTCATTAACCTCACACTCCTAGCCCTGCACCTACATTGTTCCAGTCAGTGTCAGTTTTCTAAGAACGTAATCTAAAGTTATTAATATCGAAACTATTGCAGAGTAAATGTTGAATTCGTAATGACCCGTCTAAATTTACCAAACAATTTGAAAAACCACTTCTGGTATAAGAAACCAAAAATTTTGCAATTTAGAAAAATATCATTAATTATCAAAATTATCAATAAGAAAAAAAATTGGAGAAATCGTGCCGAAATCATTCTTCAATAGTGGTCATAATCGTTCATCTTTCAACATCATGGACTAGGATATGATTACTACATGACATAATTCAATTGACGTTCCGTGTGGCGCGTTGATTGCTAAACGACCAAAATAAATAATACTCATCAATCATTCCACAAAATCGACTCATTTAGGCCAGGGCACCAAGCGCACACGTTGAGGAACAAAGAGTTTCAGTTCGGCACACAAACACCTTTCTCTCTGCACTTCAGTCGATCACTACAGCGGAAGCATGGCTGTGTGACTAGGTGCCAGTGTTGACTATGTTACGTTAGGCTAGAGGCAACGCATGGAAATACCTAAAGAAATGGCAATAACAGATAAGTTTCGTTTTCACATGGATCAAAATCGTGCTCTGCTTTACCTGTTCAAGTTGGTTCGAGTGCTAGGGCTGGCTCCGATCTCAGAAGTGGAAGGAAATTTTAGAGTTAATCAAAAACTGTTCATCTTTTCTGTTGCTGCACAGATATCATTCACGACTGTGAGCGTCATAGAGGTCATAACTGATCATAATGATCAATCTGCAAACATAGACCACATTTTATTGAAAAGCTGGTTAATATCTTACGAGCTGATGTTAGTCGTTGTGAGGTGGGTATTTCTACTGTCCGCTCATAAGACATGTACAGTTTTGCGTTACGCTCGGGTTAACAGCGCTCCTAAGCAATATCTTGACTGCAGGTACACCCTGGTCGCACTTCTGACATTATCTCTGCACATGTATACAATTTTCCAAGCACCTAGGACGCAACAACACAAATCGCATATGGCGTTCGCCTACAGGGTTATTTTAGTGTTCATTTGCTATACTTCCACTTTCGCTCTGTGTGTCTATTTCCACGCTGTGATGAAGAACTTAGTTTCACACATGCAGCAAAATTTTGAAAACATAAGCGTCCTACTACGACAAAGCGAAGGATCTGGTATTCGCCCACAAGGCGATTGCAATGAATCGCAAAATCTATCTTTTCGTGATGTGAAAACCCAAGTTCGTACAATCCGCAAACAAATTTCGAGCATACAAAACCTCTTTTCTGTACCGCTGCTGACGTTGCTCACGTTCGGCCAAATGGAGATCGTTCTCCTAATTTGGTACTGGCTTTATAGGGTGTCACGCTTAATAGGGAGCAGCCCAGCTTTCGTCCTGTACCTCATTGTGAAAATCGCCATCATCAGCGACTCTCAAACTGCGTATATTGCGACCGTGAGTAAATAGTGAACTGTGTAAAGACGAATCATTGGCTGACGCTCTCTGGTATTGGATGAAGACAGACTTGCCCAAAAAAAAATAGCAAATTCCGATAAACAAAATTTGTTAACGCTATGGTACCATGTTTATACTTCCCGAAGGTGATTCACTCAAGGTTTCATGTTTACAAAACACAAGGGATTATGGTTAGTCCTGCTTGTTGTGTTGAAGTAATTTCTTTATGATTTTCCTGAGTCGTTGTGCATTTAATGAAGCAACAGCTTATCGATTAACAAATTTTCAATTTCGTTCCCAAATATTTTTCCTCTGTCACAACCGGTGTTTTTGAATAATCATTAGCTGAACTGCAACAAATATTTTTACTCTGAAATAAAACTCACTGTTCGTTAAATTTCATTGCTATTGCTTCCGAACCTCAACATATTTTTATGAAGCGTACTGGATATATAATAGCGGGTAAGAAATGAAAGAAAACTCACTGGACTGTAAAAAATTGGGCACTAAACGTAATAAAACCTTTTGTCTATTTTTTGTAGTTGTATAAACACAAGAAATTTGTACCACTTTTGGAAAACTTATTTACTGCCCGCAGCGAAAACTCACGTCCACCCTATTACACAAGGACGGACAACTTTAGCTTCGTTTGATGATTTGCCAAGTTTTCACACATTGCATTCAGCATCCTCGTTCTAAAATTGTTACGTCCATTAGAGAGTTTCATCGCTTGAAGTGGTCAGAGACGAACGGGTTTCGAAGACTATTCTTCATCTCAGTTTCGCCCTCTCAGTTGCACTGACTTCTCGATATTACCCAAGGTTATGAGACTTTCAACATTTTTCACTTTAATTTAATATTTCATTCACATTCTATACCATAAATGAATCGAAATAAGTAATCTTTTATTTTATGCACCCGATCACGTAATTTTTCCTGTAACTCCACCGCATGTTCCATAAATTAAACCTCTGCCTTAGCTTGCATTTGAAGGTCTTTGGAATGGCGTCCACTTTACCAGAGACCGTACACCTACATAAATATCATCATTTCCTATATTCGCCTTTAATAATTCATGCTTACCGTCAACTCAAATAAATCATTTGAAATAGCACATTTGATTCATCGAAGCTCTGTATTTACAGCGCGACCGCACGGCGTCCCACCTCAAGAAGATGCTCGCTTACGAAGAACTTGGTTCTCTGGATAAGCGGCAGGTTCGTGTCTTTTTTACAGAATTATCCTCCAATTAGATTATACTCAATCTTATTAGTTAAGGTGTAGTTTTCAAGTCCGAGATGCCTAGTTTGGGAACCGTTGATCTTTTCTGGAATCGCAAAATGCGTCAGCGTTTTCTCAAGCATAAGCAGTCGGAGCTAAGAACAGTATGTTGTGTTACTGAAGAAAATTCTGTAATAATAACTTGGACAAGAGTGTAATTTTGAAAAACTGTTACTGTTACTAACTTAAAGAAAATAAGGCAAACGCGTTGGCAAAAAATGGTTAATTAATTACAGTACATAACCGAGAATTTTACAGCTCATCTTGATCAATTTACGTAAGCAGTTCTGATTCTGTTTCATTGCATTCAAAAATTTCATAAACAGTTTTAGAGCACAGCATACAGTAGGTCAAAAGTAAGCATTTGCTCACACTCACCAGATGCAGCCAGCGCAGTAAGTACATCAGCGTCTTTTCCGTGTAATGCACAACTTTTTATTGCATTATCCAAGACGGGCGGTCCGGTGTGCGCGTGGCAGCCCTGTGTTTGTGAAGCACCTAGTTCTATTGAAGGACTTTTATGCTTTTATTGTGAACAAGAGGTTAGGCAATGATAGTTAGTTTAAGTATTGTAGAACACATTAGTATAAAAAAAACATGGATTGAAAATTTGTAACATGGAAATTTTCAAGTTTTATAGAATGCACAAGTTTCAAGAAAAAACTATGAAAAGGACGTTAAAAGTTTAAGGTCATCGATAACAACAAATAAGAATAGACAGGGCAGTTTGCAATCTCTACGCTCGAGGTAAGAGTATCAACTGGCATGGTATGCAATCTGGTTGAATACTAATTTAATTAACTGAACTGAGAAACCCTCAAATCCTACTGCAAAACTAACTAACCAGTAAGGCTAACATTTTTCATCACTTTGCAAACTAAACGAGGGTTCAATTTCCGCTGAATAATGAGCGATAATTCTCCTTATTATAGCGTACCAGAAAACTAAACTAATCATATTCCATCCGTAAGGATTGAGATTGTATGTGTCTATTTTTTATCTTCTATTTATTTATCTTTTAGAATTTTTATCTACAATCGCTAACCACACTCGGCATTTGAATCTTTTATTTTCTGCTTGATGAGCAAAATGAATTAAGAAAGTTATTATTCATGTACACTAATAGAATTGAACTGGTCTAACAAATGAGCACAGTAAATGTTATTCTGAATGCCTTCATTGAGTAGTTTTGTGCGTGATCAAATTTTGTCAAGCTTGGATAACCTAGATTTGGTTCACATTGGGTGATTTTTGTTTTAATCTCCAATACATAATACAATTTCTATGTTTCTGTTCCAAAGTCGGGTCCTCGTACTACCTGGTGAATAAGACTGCAGTTTCACTCGCAAGCAAAAAGTCTCAGCCGTGAAAGTAAGGAAAAAAACAGAAAAAGACGTTAATTTCCCGCGAGACTTGGACCACCTGAAAGAAACTCAGGACCTTTTGCTGCAGGTGGCTGGCCTGCTGGTGGAGGTGGAGCATTTGCCTAATTTCAGCGTCCTCGGTCTCTTCGAGCTCGGGCGGCACTGTCTCTTGTCGGTCAGTGACAGATAGACATAGATAGGCCTCTTGCCGGTCAGTGACAGATGGACATAGATAGGCCTCTTGTCGGTCAGTGGCAGAGAGACATAGATAGGCCTCTTGTCGGTCAGTGGTCTTACATTAACTTCTGGTTAATGTCCAAATAGGTTTGGCAGTTCACTCTGTCTGTAACTTTAGTATCCTAAGTTTCGCATCGAATACGACACTGAATGTATTATTTTCTCTCACTACTGCGTGTCAGTTCATTCATTCTGACAGCGATGAGTAGGTAATGCCAGGGTCAGTTTAAAACCTGTAACTCGCTCGGTAACAATAAGGGACAAAAATGATAGTGAAGTGTTAAGTCATCGTAGTCCTTGTCTAAAGAGTAGAACAAATTTCCCTTCGGAAAATCCCCACTGAGAAACTTTTAAACTCCTATTTTTCATCAAATTTCTTCAATTCACAATATAATGAGAACACTTCCTTCAATCAGGACGTGAAATTAGAAAACTCATTCGATATTACAAACTACAACATGCTGGCATTCTGTACAACACAATGGATGTATATAGTACATTGGATCATTTCATAAACGACGCCCATACTGCCAATACATCGTTGTGAAGGACTATCAGATACTGAATGTTGTGTCATATCTAATTCAGCGCCTCAGCAGAGTGTAGTGTTGTACGATGCGACTCTAAATTTGAGCCTGCCTCGGTCTTGCGCAGAGTGGCTATTTAGGATCAAAGATCGTATGTAAGTTCAGGTAGCAACTCTGCGTGGTTAAAAAAACGATGGGAATTGACGCCCCAGTTTTTTTGCGTCGAGTTATTGCTGTACCTGAAACGTGGATAGGAGACTTAAAACCGAAATTGCGGTCAAACGAGTGGAGAGGAAAATCTTCCCCACGTCATATAATAAATGTACGTATACATTCATTTGTAGATATTTAACTCAGAAATCTTACGTACTAATATAAATATGAGCATCGATTTAGAATCAAAGTGCAAAAATTGGTCAGTTGTACCACAATTTCCGAAATTTACCGAAAAAGGGAAAAATTTGTTTGCTAGTGTTATGCACACTCACTAGCATAGTTAAGCAAATCATTAATTGGCCAAATTACATTGCGTAATTTACAAATAGCCAAAAGATAATCTTTCGACAAATAAAAAAGGGCAACCCTTGTAGTTGTCAATTTCATGGACTATAAATGTCATGTCCCACTTACCCAAGCTATGGCGAGATCAGCTAACCATAAGTGTGCAGTTATATTTTTTGACAAGGTCCAAACATTTCTCATCAATGATGATACGAATGAATCCATATCAATTCAAATCACAACCAAGAAAACCTTTCATTTTACGTCCATAACGACATCAAAATTACATTTACTCTCCAAAGTTTTAAGCAGATTTTAAGATCGCAAACACAATGCCTTTCTTATAGAATAATAGTTACATTACGAATTAATCATTATCATTAATGCTAAAGGACAGAGCTATGAATTCGATGCAAATTGATTTATATTTAACTTACATGTAATAAAACATATTAACAATATTCTATTTTATGATATATAGAGTTAAATATAGTAAAATATCAGGCTGTACGGTATCCTTGGTCCGGCAGATGGCAGCGGCGTCCCTTACGTACACGGTGGTGGTGGTGCAGTTCACGCAGAGCTACAGCACTGGCAGCTGCGCCCCGTGTGACTGATTGGCGCCCACTGGTGGCTGATTGGCGCCCACTGGTGGCTGATTGGCGCCCACTGGTGGCTGATTGGCACCCACTGGTGGCTGATTGGCCCCCACTAGTGGCTGATTGGTACCCGTGGCTGATTGAGACCCCCTCGTAGCTGATTGGCACCCACTCGTGGCTGATTGGCACCCACTAGTGGCTGATTGGCATCCGCTGGTGGCTGATTGGCACCCTCTCGTGGCTGACTGGCACCCACTCGTGGCTGATTGGCACCCCCTCGTGGCTGATTGGTACCAACTCGTGGCTGATTGGCACCCACTCGTGGCTGATTGGCACCCACTCGTGGCTGATTGGCACCCACTCGTGACTGATTGGCACCCACTAGTGACTGATTGGCACCGACTCGTGACTGATTGGCACACACTCGTGACTGATTAGCAGCCACTCGTGACTGATTGGCGCCCACCCGTGACTGATTGGCGCCCACTCGTGACTGATTAGCAGCCACTCGTCAGGAATGGAACTGATTGCCGTTACGTATCATGACTCGAAACTATTTAAAAAAACACATAATAAAACAGGATTTGATGGTACTCATTTTAATGATAATCACATAGGATAATTTTGCTCTTTTCATTAAAAAATTGGATTAAGTGGAGTCCACTCAGAAAATGTGACTGATTAATTAGTTTGTATAATATAATATAACTTATTAACTACAAATGTAACGTGTCTGGTTGGCCATTACACATTCTCAAACTCGACCACATAGCCACTAAGCGTCAGAAAATGTTAGGATTGATTGTCCGATAAGCATCACGCGTGTGAGCCAGGCCTGACATGCCTTAAAATATAATGGCTAATTGACCATATCGCACCATAAAGACAGCCTGGTCTACACTCAATCATTCAGATCCATGTTTCACTTCATGATGAGGACAAATTTTCGCTTCCTTTCAAATGCGTCGCTAGCTTCAGAAAGTGTAACAAAAAACCTGATGAATTCAGTCTTTATTCCGCCTTAGAGTTACACTTCGCAAGTACTACAAGTTAGGCCTTCACATACTGTGTGACTGACAGTGCTGAAATGTACAATGTCCATACGAGTTCAACGCAAAATTAACACTTAAAACTTAGGCAGTGCTTTCATGATTCTCAATGATATTTGAAATACAATAAAACTGTGGTATATAGGTATAAGACAAAATCTATTGGTAACAATTGAGTCCTAATGCTACTTATAATTCTTAACGTTAACAATAGTAACTCTTAAATATTACACAAGTGATAAGCAAAATCGCTTGAAAAATTAGCAAAATTTACTCCACGAAGTTATCGTACGTTCCTTCGTAAGTCACCAACGTTAACGAGCCTGTTGGTCTGCCTCTGTCATCGTTAGACAATCCCGCTATACATGAATCTTGCTCAACGGTGACAAAAACTCGCTTACATGAGACAAGCTGTCACAAGCGTTACAGACATTAAGGTTTGACTTTGTAGCTACCTATTTGCTTTAATTGAATATCAATTTCAAGACATTCGCTAGTTTCCGCACCCAAAATCCCATTTAAAGTTACAAAAAAAGTTATTCGGAACAATTTAATTTACGCACGATATTGAGTCTAATTAAATTTTGAAGAATTAACGCTGGCGGTTGCATGTCTATGACCTCGTGAATAATTATTGTTGCGAAAATCTAGCCCCGTAACTTCACTAATTTATGTTGGAACAGTAACTTTATGAGAAGGCACACAACAAGTGTTTAGAATTTTGAATTCTGTGACCAATTGATGTTAATAAATTTACTAAAGTGAGTCATGTTTTATTGGAGTAACCTTTGTTGCAGTCTTTTCTAGAAGCATAACTTTGGGAACCTCCGAAAAAATCCCATGCTGATAACTCGTGATTTAAAGTTTCTGAGAAATTTTCAACACCTATTCTTCGACAAATGCTTGAAACCACACACATATAACGTCGTTGATTCAAATTATCGACTAATTCATGTTCCTGACTTCCACTCCATGAAAAAGATCATGAATGATATAACGTCGATGATTTAAAAAGCAAATTAATTCATGTTCCTACCTTTCATTCCATGAAAAGACTATGGAAGATTTAACGTCGAAGAATTAAATAGCAAATTAATTCATATTCCTGGCTTTCATTCCATGAAAAAGACCATGAAAGATTTAACGTCGACGAAATAAATAGCAATTTAATTCACATTCCCGGCCTCCATTCCCCGAGAAGAAGCACGAAGCGCCGCGGCGAGGCGGTCGGTGGCTCACACGAACTGGACCGCGACGATGACGTACGTGAGGGCCGCCGCTCCCATCTGAACAAATTTAAAACGCATGAAATTTGGCGTAAATATATTGCGAAGAAGTCAGTCATTATGTGAACTAAAAGCAAGGTGGCACGATATCAGCCTTTTAACTGATGGTGATATGAAGGTGGTACATCAGCATTTCAGCTGACAGTTGTATGTACTAAGGTTTTTTTCATCAACATGTTAACTGATGGTAATACTAAAATCTTACATTAGCCTTTCCCCTGATGGTGATACGAAGGTGGTACATTAGCCTTGCAACTGATGGTGATACGAAGGTGGTACACTAGCCTTGCAACTGATGGTGATTCGAAGGTGGTACATTAGCCTTGCAACTGATGGTGATACGAAGGTGGTACATTAGCCTTTCATCTGATGGTGATACGAAGGTGGTACATTAGCCTTGCAACTGATGGTGATACGAAGGTGATACATTAGCCTTGCAACTGATGGCGATACGAAGGTGGTACATTATCCTTTCATCTGGTGGTGATGCAAAGATGGTATTATATCACCCTGTGACTGACGGCTTTTTGAAAATGATTTTCAATACTTTTTCCTGCAGACATTGTGCAGCCTAAGCCAAACTCCCTTTGCTGCGAGGGACTTGTGTCCGCAGCATTTCTTTATAGAAAAAGACTGTCATGACTAATAGTTTGAGATATTTGGTGTAGAAAAATTGTGCAAGAACTAAAAAGCAATCTTTCTAATTTGGTTTATACACCTATTCATTTTTAAGATGAATGAAAATTTTACTGACAAGGTCTACGCATTCATTCGTCTTAGTTTGGAGTGCCTTTCCTGGTAATTTTGTTAATTCTTTTAGTAAATTTTCCAGGTATATTCATGTGATTTAATAGCACCGAAAATTAAAGGCTATTTTTTTAATTCCTGCGTTGTTCATTTTGGCGACATGCACATGCACCGATAAAATATTATCTTATTGATACTCTCCTCATCTTAATTTACAAGTGTGTTTGAATGCTAGTAACTCGCATCCCACAACAGCTGCACTGCAGATGTCGACATCTAAACTCACCGACAAGACACAGTGACGGCCGAGCTGAAAGAGACCGAGAATGCTGCATTTGGGCAAATGTTCCACCTCCACAAGCAGGACGGCCAACTGGAATAATAAAAGACTTAGATTTATGAAAACGCATCACACTGTAGGCCTGTTTAAGAAACTGTGCCATCTTTACCTTTATTCATCGCTCCCTCATTATAGCAGCGATATGCGACTGGTTTCCGACTTATTTATGTAAATAAGGGTGAGAGTGCGTGAGANTGTTGGTGCGCGTTCAATAGAGAGTAGCAGAGTTTCTCCTACAACTTTTCTTATTTTTTTTCGTTTTCTATAATCACCAGATGAGCTGCTCTTATCCAATGCTGAATATACCGCGCCAAAAGATCGGAATCGAACAAGGATATTTCTACATAGTCTAAAGTGTGATGCTTTACTTTCATGCCACAGAGGACGCCCAATTCAGACACGTTAACTTTATGTAAAATAATAAAAAGAGCAAGACAACTACGAACAATTCTGGGTTCATTAAATATTTTACTCGAATGCTTGTATACGTCAAGAGGAGCGAATAACTTTAAGCCATGAGGTGCCATTTCACTATGGCTTCAATGCAAGTCACCACCAAAAAGTTCAACAACAGTAGTTGACATCCCACAAGGTCCCCTACATTGAGTATACAAATATGGTCCCGTCAGAGTACACTCCAGCTTAAAGACAACATAAAACAAAATGCCCTACCATGCTGCAGTTAGGTTACGCAGCCTTTACTCTATAAAGAACCTCTGACCTGCATTTACACAGAATAGCAATAATCATTCACAAACTGAGAGTCGTGATACGAAATCCTTCGAGTGGCGGATAAGCTTCAGACGAAACAATTTCAACAGCGGGATTTCAAGGCCTGAAATTTTCACGATGTTCTTGTGCTGTATTCCGCAGAAAACATTTTTAATGAACATTGACTGCGTGCCGGCTAGGCATGAAGCAAGAAAACACTCACAGACCTTTCGTTTTTGATGAGGAGTTTCTGCACAAGCGATGAGTTTTTTGAGGCAGTACACCGCCTGTTCCCGCTGAAAGCACAAAAATTAAATTAATAACTGCCCAAACTTGTAAATGTATTTCAATTTTTCCTCAGTCCATTTGATAAATCCGAGTAATAGTATAATTTTCTGTTACCTTTATAGGTGCATTATTCTCCATTTAAAGACTCTTGGAGTGATGTCTATGATTCAAAATACAATTTTACACTGTAAAAATGTATTTCTTTCGCGTTGGCTTCACAATCTTAGTTGCCCAAAATTACAATCGTATGCAATCGTAGTAGTTCTCCGAGTTTTCGCTTAAGATTTGACAACATTGAAAAAAAGGTGTAGACGACAGGAATAACGAATGTATATACCTGTTGTGATGGAAGTATACTCCTTGTTTCAAAATTATCATGGAGATAGCAAAATGCATGGTTTATTTTATTAGAAAAACTAATCCCACAACATATTTTAGCCAAAGAATTAATTACACAGCTTCACAATGTAAAAGATGTTCGATTGCTCTTTCACGACGGACACTACCAGTTGATCCCACTCCAAATCAATGGTCACGTTGTTTCACAGAAGTGTTAACTTTGCAAGGGATATTCATCAACACCCTTGTACTACAGGTCTCTGTATTTCTTTGTAAAGCAAAACGTGATCAATGTCTGT
Source organism: Platorchestia sp. MABIK (assembly GCA_014220935.1). Lineage (NCBI taxonomy): Eukaryota > Metazoa > Arthropoda > Malacostraca > Amphipoda > Talitridae > Platorchestia > Platorchestia sp. MABIK. Next base: position 36,281 of record JACJUY010004277.1, on the reverse strand, counting down.
GTGCAAGTCATAAGTTTGCCCGCTTATGAAAATTCGAGGCTATTTGGCACAAAGAATTTTTTATCAAACCTTTGTATCTCACATTTCACGAGTTGGTACATCAACTTAACAAATGGGATTCAGCAGAAAACATCACTCACCGCTCGGTCGTATGCAGTCTGCGAGTCGTGAATCAAGTAAATGCGCAGTAATGAGCTCACAAAGTACGCCTGACTGACATGAAATGCGCTCGCCGCGTCGTGGAGCCAGAATTTCAGTACCCCAATAATTTCCATTTGCACAAAAATGAGCAGAGCCAGCACAGGAACCGAAAATATATTTTGGATGCGACTCATGTGTCTATGGATTTGAAGGACTTGAAAATTTGTTGAACGAAGTAAGACGCATAAGTTTTGGACACCGCTGCCCAGTGTAGAATCAGGCGGTAGTCGATCAAATTCCTGCGCCGAACAAAGTTGTGTCATAGTTTGTTCCAGATGTGCTGCGATAATTTTCATCACTACGTAAAGACAAGCACAAATAACGAGTGAATGGAACACGAAGAGAAACTCCAGAAATAAATTAAACGCCAAGACCACACTCGTACTAGAGTTATGGTTTAGACTCGTCGTGATGGTCGTGTAGACGTTCAAGGACAGAGTAAATACAATAGCAATAGAGCTCTTGCAGTCAAGCGCCAAAACGGGCTGGCTTCCCAACAAAATCCAACGGAGCATTTTGCCTACGTTTTTTGCTGACGCTAGAAAACTCCACCGGACGAAAAATGTCAAGAAATCTCTTGAGATGAACCATAAGTACGTCATCAGTTCGTCTATACTCATATTAAACATATTTGGTCGAGTCATGAAATTACTCGTGCTCAGAGCCGTCGTCACCACGGCTGCTGCAACACTAACACCGTACAACTTCTGGGACACTTTGTATTTCCCAGACAGATAGGCAATTGGCGCCAGTCCCATCAACCGCAGCAACTTGAACATGCAAAGCAACAAAAAATTTTGACTCAAGCCAGACATTGCTTCCACTTCTCTTTTCAAACGTTTAATTTAATGAACTATAAGCTTCAAAACTCTTCTTGCACTTCTGGAGAAAACGATGTAGTGTATCAGTCCAGCGTTATATTCTGGAGGATACACATAGCAGCTACGTCATGTGCTGACTGGAAGCCCCTCTTTGTCCTGAACTGGACCACAATGCGGGCACCATGAGTGTGTCTATTGATTTCTCCCGAGTTGTGTTTTTGTTTTGTTTGCTTGCCAATAAGCTGCAAAATCCATTAAGAGAATGTTATTCCTATATACACTCTGGCATCATTTGCTAAAAGATTATCGAAGTATATGTCACTATCGCGTACTAAATATTTTACCGTTGAAGATAGTGCGCCATTCGATTCATCTGTTCAGGGAGGTTTTTCTGTACCATCAAATTCACGGGAGTTGTCCTGGGAGATGATTATTATATTGATCTCCTGTCTTGAGATTTACAGATTTCCCTAACTCTGTGCATCAAACAGGGTTACTGAAATATTTACAGCGTCTGAACACCATGTATGAAAAGTTCTCACAAACACAAATCATCATTGGAATAATACTATCCTTTTCCAGTATAAGCAAGATACCAATTATACAAAATTTAAAGAATAAATATTTCCCCAGCTGTTCGAAGTTCAATAATTAAACTTAAAATCAGTTATCATGAAAAATCCTCAAAAGTCTGAAATAAAAATAAATCTGTACACTAAAATGACAAACGTTAATACCCACGCAACCTGTTTCCTACGGAAGGCCTCTGTTTTTAGTAATAAATTTCAGTTGGCTAAAAATAATAGCAGCAGAATTTCAGCCCGGTCATTCTTCTGTCCGCCTTCATGCGGAGCAGTGCAGTGCCCGTGTGTCTGAAGATGATTTTGAAATTTTATGTTCTGCTTCTAATGATTTGGATTTGAAAATTTTAGAATCATTGTACATAGCTAAAGACAAACCGGTTCTAAATAATGCCACCAGCTCATTCCCTTTGCAAATTTATATTTAGTTCATTTACTTGTACAATAGAGAAACATTTAAATAACATTGCATTTTTAACAGTTTTCATTGTAAATTTCAGATTTTACTTACTGATGATGGAGCTGGACTCCGAAACGTATAAGGAAACCATATCATTGGCAGTTGGGCTCAAAATCAGATGCTCACGATTATTTTTTTCTTTATTTTAAAAGAGTTTGAGATATGTCCCCGAATGTCTGTAGAAATATCAGGAACGTATCCCAGAGCTAGCGCCCCCC
>JACJUY010004277.1:0-26140 GCA_014220935.1 Platorchestia sp. MABIK | reverse complement strand
ATTAGATTTAGATTATAGTGTGATTATAGTGTGATACTATAGTGTGATTTAGTAAAATGATAAGCAATTTGCTGAGAATTTTAACACGTAATGAACTTCAAATATATCGTGATGCTGAGAAATTATTAAAGTGACTGAAAGTGTTGCAGACAGTCGGTAAGGTGGGAACTCCGTGTGCGGGATACGTCCGTTGATGCTGTGTGTGTGATGCTTCCCTGCGCAGTCCTTGTCAGTCGGTTCATCGCCTTATGAACTACAACGGAGTATACAGTGTGTGTAGTATTGTAAACCCCATTCCTGCATGCATACAAGGTTTAACTTGTTCAAAAATCAAAGCCAAATGACTGACCCCAACAAGCCCCATTTGTAACAAAGATTTTAAGGCGAATAGATGGAAATAATACCAATCTTAGGCATGCAGGTTTTCTGATGAAGCTCTGTATCGTGATTAAACTGCTCGATACACGCATAAATTCAATGCTTGGTTTCTCTAATGCACGACAAGGGGATTGAACCTTTTTTTCTTTGTTGAAACACTCTCCTCCTTCATCCCATACCAGCTATTGTTTATTGCACAAGAAAATATTACTCGCACCTATTACTGATGCATTTGCAGGTATCTTTGCACGACGTATGTGCTGAACGGGTTAGATTCAGCATTGGATTTTCATTGGATTTTACTTGACCACGTTCTCCAAACAGGGTGGCGCATGAGTAACGCACCCTTTTAAAAAATTGATAATAAATAAACTATGAAAGGTATAACGATAGGGTTAATTGCAAACGATAGAGGAACTCTTAAAGTTTATTTACATGTCGTATCCTGTCTACAGATACCCAGTGTATATTGCGGTAATAAATAAGGGTGCGTTACTTATGCGCCACCGTGTACAATCAGACCCAATCAATCAACTCACAAATAAGAGTCGTTTCAATGTTCCTTTTAAAGTTTCCAAGATGCGTGTCTTCGTACGGTGCATTTTTTGCACGAACGCATGCACGGCACCGTTTGTACCTCACCGTACACCTTAATATCGAAAACAGAAAAAACTCTTCCCAAACGGAACTGAAAGGTACTGAGTGTGAGACAAAATCAATAAAATCATTCAAACACAATGTTTTATTCTCAGATAAGCTATTCTTATTTGACGGCATTTAACACTATTCAAAGGTTGAAAATGAAATGCAACCTGAGAGTGCACGAGATCGTTTTTAGAAGTATTTTTTCAGGTAAGAGTTAAGCTAAAAGACAAGGCGATTGATGAACTTCTAAATACAAAGCCATCACGTGAAATTAGGAGCACAGAAGATGCTAGCAAAATCCGGCTGTCATCATTAATACGTATTTTTCAATCATTATGGTGTAGTTAGTCATTGAGTGTGCAGCACTTTCAAGCCTGGTTATTATTTAAGATAACTTGTGCTTTACACAAGCATTTCTAGAGTGGCAGTGTTTCAGGATCTAGAAGTATCAGTATCGTATCAAGTTTTCAACTTGTAACGAGTGCAATGGTCGCGTCGAACAACAGCACTGAAGTCGCTAAGCGCAGTCCTGCTTGAACTGCACGGCAACGATGACGTACGTCAATGCAACTGACAACATCTGAAAAACGAAAATGAAATAAACGCTTTAGAATACATCGAAAAATTTCCCTTCCGCGTATTACCAACGCGTTGTGCTTCCCATCGTCTTATAATCACGTTTCTAAATCCCCTTGTATGATGGATCGTTTAATTTTACGGTTTCCTACTGTGCAACTACAGAACAAGTTGATGAAGTTCTCATCGCATTAAATTGCAAAGTTTTCACTGACCGGGAGGATGCATTGCCGTCCCAGCTCGAACAGGCCCAAGACGTGGAACTTGGGCATTTGCTCCACCTCCACCAGCAGGCGTCGCAGCTGGAATGTATGAAACATGATTTGTGGGTACCATGAGAGACATGTAAGACTGGCGCATTTCTTGAATTTGAACTTTCCCTTAGCTGCTTTGATCCTTTAATGTCTGATTTCTTGTGCATATCATTGTTATTGAAACATCCGTTATTAGACAGACACTAGTATCAGGTTGTCACTGATGCCAAAATGAAGAAGGAATTAGCAGTAAATTTCAAAGAACACATGAGGGTACAATTTGGACGAGAAATAAAATACATCGGAGATGTTCAGAGACATGGATTTTGAAATTCACCTAAGCTGTACACGGCTATCAATCTTTAAAGATTGCTGTATTGGTGATTAAATCACTGAAGGGTTTTTTTGCTCTCATATACCTCACTGTGAAAATGCTGGGAAAGGGTAAAATCCTACTCAAAATAAATGTTTTAAATTTCGTAGTTTAAGATGGAGGCCGAGCTGTGGTATGAAAAGAAAATATTTCCAAAGAGATGCAAATAAATAGCATTTTATGTTTAGAAATGTTCAAAGCTTTCATTCTGTAAAGAATGGGATACATTCTTGGCAATACGGGTTTTTTCACTGGGAAATCTAGCTCTAAAGTTTGAGAGAAGCCACTCTTGATGTGAGCAAACAGTGATATAAAAATTGCCTGGTTAAAAGTCTTTAACAGGCAGCTCCCAGCTAAAATGAACAAAAAATAATAACAATGATACGAACGATCAAACATATTTTTACATTTCTATAAAAATTGGGTCTTGGTTTATTGTTTATGAATTTTATCGACTTTATAACCACGTTTCCAGCAAATAAAATATCAGCGGAATATTTACCTTGAGGCGATATGAGTAGGGCATTCGATCGTCGCTCGCCACACGCTTAATTCGATACGAGCAGTGGCTGATCTGGGGTACAGGAAGGAGAAAGGTATTCAAATTAAGGAGTTGTATCATTAAAAACGTAGACTTTTTCATTTCGTTTGCATGAATTCACCCACAAAAATATAGTAGAACACTCTTTAAACTCAAATCATTCGTAAACTTTACTCTCAACAGTTTTGAGGGAAAATGGAAGTATTTCTTATTAAGTTCGGATTTAGTGTCAGCTTATAGACCGCGTACGATCAAGTAGTATCGTCTTTGTTCAAAGAGAAAAAAGCATAGTTGAGAAATGAGAAATAGAAATAATCTCCAGATGCAATACAACTATGAACACTATTGGTCTATAGTCCGCAATATTAATATACATCATTCAAGAACTGGAACAAATTCTGCACTTTACACGCTTCCTGTAAATACCAGTCAAATTAAATTATGATATTTTTCACAACTTACAAGTTGACTGAATTAAATCATAAGCGATTTGTTTAAATGTACATTTACACTTCGCCCTTTTCCCTTTATTGAAAGTATTTTTGATGAAAAGGCTATGTGTGATGTATACGCACATATACGCCTGCAAGTAACGTACGACTTATGGTAGTGCTCGCAGTTAAATCATTTGCTGATTAATGAAGACTTTTTTCTTCACGAGATGAATTTCAATCTGAATTATTTTTTTTCGTCTTATAAGCTCAAAATTTTAGAACCATTCCTGCATCCTATTCGTGAATCATATTTTAAGCTCCTTTCTTGCTCCAAATTCATGAATTAGATTCCACTAACCGCTTTGATGTACTGGTGCTGGGAGTCGAGAATGAACCAGAAGTGTACAACCACGTACGGGACGGTGAGCGCAGGCATGGAATACCTGGTCGTTTGGCCGTACATCATCGTGTACACAATGAACACCAGCTCTATCCACTCGCACATCAGGAACGATGAGACGGGAATCGAAAAAATTGTGTGGACGCATTTCACAACGCGGCGGATTTCTTTAAGTTTATGGTCTACGCTTGCTAAAATATAAGTTAGATTTTTGCCGTCAGAACTTTCGAAGGATACGTCAGTTTCGCAGCCAGGGGGTTTGTTCATTTTAATGCCACGCAGCTCATCTAAACTGTGACGTATATCTGCAGCAATTTGCATCATGACTGTTTTGAGGAAGAGGAAAGCAAAAAACGGGGACTGATAGAGAAGAATGTCGACCACGGAATTGTACATCGCAACCAACAATGGTTGTGTACAATTCTCGTACCACGCAAAGTACAGAGCGAAAGCCCATATTCCAGCGATCAAAACAGTCACTAAGATCACATTCAAACTGGCCTTCGTCTTTGGCCTGTTCAAGCGACTCACGTATCGAATTATGGGCGGAAAATGTCTCGCTGACAAGAGCAAACTGCACCTCAAGACGATGAGCATGAGCCAGAACGAAGAGTACCAGAGCTTATTCACGACGTCATCAACCTTGTTGGACTCGTTGGGCAAGGTTGCAATGTACTCTACACTCTTAGTCGTGACCAGCACCTGCAGTCCAACGCTCAAAACGAAATACAGGCCATACCACTGGGCTCCATCCTCGGTTTTCCTCACCGGCACTAGTCCATCCATTCGTAAACAATAAAAAAAGAACTTGAGCAGTGTTTGCAGGTGCAGGGAAACGATAGTCATGACTATCGACGCTTGTGCTCGAATAAAAACTCGTTTGCTATAATATGAACTTGCAAAACACTATCGAATAAATGGTATTTCAAGGAAATATTTTTCTAAATCTCCACGAATGATGTTACCAAAAGAGAGACAGGGCTATGGATCACTGATGCCCTGACAACACGCACCTCCGACCGCCCTCTCGTCGCCCATGGGAGTGCGGACGTCCGTCTCACGACGGAGGGTTTCGTGTAGGACGTTTTTATTGGCTTCTGTCGTGACAGTAATGAGGAGCTATTGAACACTCGCTCCTCAGTCCTTTGGTCTGCCATGAATGTAAGGTGAATGACGGAGTTGTATATAAGCTTGTCCCAGAATAGCAATGTTTATTCATAGTTAAATCTTGCAAGCGTTAATTTTTCTGTATCCGAAGAAATTTATCCTACTTAATCAAATTGGAAGTTCACGTTTAAGTTTGAAGATGAGCTGAGAACTAATTGCTTCGGATGAGGAATCGCTGGACCGAAACATATCAGGGAACAGAATTTAAAATTTTTTTCCTCATACAGAAGAGACGTGGTCATTTTCTGTGAAGAAATTTGTATCATTTCATGTAAAAGAGTCATTTAAATCAGTTGCCGGTACGTAATTACTGTCTAAATTAGAAGCTAAATGAGAACTTCCTTTGTCGCCTTGATTTCATCACTGTTCTCGTGTTTGCCGAGTCAAATTAGACACAATTCATTCTTGGTTCTTTTGAATCCGATTGCACTTGAATCCTTTGTCCCATAGATCAGCTTAGTAATGAAAGTCCGTAATGCGTTCTATGGCAGTCCCCATATACCTGTAGGAAATGTCCAAGATTGAGAACATGTGTAAAAAACTATTGCATTAACCGAGCGAGTGATATAAATAGAAAAGTTAAAAAGTAAAGTTTGACGTAGTTCGTGCCACGTAGAATTTCGTGTAAATAATGCAAGTGTAAGAGGAGGACTATCTTCTAGGTTAGTGAGGTATAGAATATTAATATGCCAGCAGGCCTTTGAATACGAGGAGAATAATAATTATTGTAGTACCCCAACGCGACCTGTCGTGCTCGATTAAAGGCAGTCGGTAGCCAGGATACACGCAGCAGTTAAAGTAGACTAAAAAGCGTGAAATTAATTTTGCAGCACGCGTGTTGTACATACAGGCCAGCAGATTTATTTGGCGAGCAAATAAAGGAATGTTAATGATGCCTGCAGGGCTATCCTGATTTCAGCTTACTATAAGCCGAAGACAAAATCTGCGTTTATATTGCACACATATTAACATACAACAGCTATTTTTATGGATGAGCGTCAATAAACTTTTATTTCACTTTTGAGAAGTATCTATTTCAAGCGTGTATTTCAAGCGTTAAGTACCTTTTATCTCATGCGCGTGAAGCATCTTTCAACTTGAAAATTCCGTTTAAAATAACGAACAATATTCCTCCAGTGTCACGTGGGGGATTTTTGAATATCGTTACCACAGTTATATTGAAAATGTAACTCATCCACAGTTACATCTAAAATATACTTACGATATACACAGGTATATTGGATGATAAAACTTCGACTCATTTCCGAACCTTAGAAAGATTCACAGGGCAAGTAGAACAAACTGAGATCATTTCTCAAATGAATTCAGGATGCACCACTTCAATTTCGTAACTTTATATTTAAAAATATTCCAAATTCATTTATATGTAATGCATTTCATGTCTCAACTTTTTCAATCAATCATTTTTCTTTTTATTCCTTTCTTTCCTTTATTCGCACCAGTTCATAGATGGCTCACGTGACATCATCTAAAATAACTTTTAATTTTATGTAACCTCAATTTTATGTAATTTTACGGACTGTACAGTATACTCGCGAGTTAGAAAATTACTGCATTGTTTTTTAATTAAGTAGAAGAGACAATTCATTCGTTGAAAAAGTGTTGAATCAACATAGGAAATGAATCCCAGATCACGTCTCTTAGTGTACCATAGTACGGGTACTAAGTAGTTGAATTGTGTATCTGTGTTACGGACAAAATCTTATATTTTCTAAGTGTGAGGACGGACGGACAGACGCGATACTTTTATTGCGTAGATTTCTTGGGACGCACTAATAGTAGTAGTAGTATTAGCATTGATTTGCTAGCTCTTCAGTTATCGGACTATATCACTAATAATAAATTAGAACATTTTACTTAGAAGATGTATATGTTGAATACACGGGACTAGTTATTCTGAGTTATTCACTTCTGAATTTAGTGAAAATTTCATATGCAAAGACTTCAAACTATTTTCTTCGAAAGTTGCTTTTCGAACTATGATCCCTGCAACGATTCATTTTTTGGACCCACTCTTCAAAGAGCATACAAAGGATAATTAGACAAAATTTTTGGAGCAGTCTATTTTTCATCTGTTGAAAATTCGAGGCTTGAATTTCACAAAACTGCGACTTTCTATTAGAAAATCAACGCCCTTCTCAAGAAAAAAGTAACTTTGACCTCTGCACCCTAGTAAACACAAAACGAGTGGTTATTTCCGTGTGTTTTTATGCGTGGAAAAACAATAATCTAAGACGATACCAAAACAATGCGAATCCTAAAATTAAACAACTACAGTACCCACAAGTCACCGCGCCATGACAGCTCATTAACAACTTAAAAATTAGAACTAACGTTCAATGCCAAACTGTACACAGCACTTTAGACCTCAACAACAAATGTTCCTCGGCATCGACGCACACTAAACCTACAACAAAGATGAAGCGCTACAAGAACACCTAGCGATATTAGTTATAACAGACGTATACAAGATACGTCAAGTACACTATACTATCATCATGCAATAAAACTATTACTAATAGCTACTTCACGCTCGTCGAGAAACTCCTCAACCTTTTTACATGCTAACGAATAGCTTAGGAAAATTTATTCCTACGTATTTTAGGCTGAATTTTCCAGGGCTCGAATGACTTTTAACTCGCGAGTGTATTTCCACAACTGACGAGTTCTCGCCTAAGAATTCGTAAGGTTTGATTAAGAAATGTAGCTTTCTCCATTGAGTGCTTGAAAAATTTTTCTCCAGGAAATTTTCAATGGATTTCATTTCTGTCGCTCATGAATTGACAAGCTAGATTACTTGAAAACTTATAAGTTATGAAAAAGATCTATAGAACGACGCCATGATAGAAGAGCATACATAACACTGATTATTCAGAGTACTCAACTCTTTTGGTGCAGATTACTCCTCATAGCTCGGAAGAAGATCACCGGTTCGTTTAATGCCGTGTGTGACGCGAATAGGACAAATTGGCCCCACTAAATTAATGATTCCAAATAAAAACCGGTATCACCAAAATAAAAACCCGTAACCATGGGCACTTGCTAGTACTCTAGTAATGCTATTTCCAAAACTACCATAGTTGCTAGTAAAATTAAAACAAAACCACCAGTGTGAGCTGTGAGAGTCGCTAAGCAAGGGCAGACTAATCCATCACGCAAGAATGCTGATGAAGGAAGGCATCACCGGTGACTTTAGTCTACGACGGGTCCGGGAGCTACCCACTAAGGAGCTACATATCTCACCAGCAAGAAACTTCATAATTGATGTGCTCAATATTGAACTTTCTACTAAAATCGTTAAAGAATCAAAGGGAATCAGACCTAGCGATTGCAAAACGCATTGCAACCTAAATCGGACATGTTGGCTCACACTCCCTTGCTATTATTTCTTTTCAACCCTAAAAACTAGAAGCTAAAACTTTTGGATAGCGACCCAACTTTCCCCTGTATCTCCATTGCATGAATATTTGGGGTTCATCTTTCATTTATACCTCCATCACACGCATTTTTGAGGTCCACCTTCTATTTGAGGAAAGGGATGTTGCCGAGGGAGTTGTCGTCGATGAAGTTGGCAATTTCCTGCGCCATGACGGCACCTTCCTCCACCTCCGTGCAGGGCCGACACATGCAGTCCACCGGGGCCCGGGTCACCACCTGGCCAGCGGGAGTAAACAAACCCCATTTTAAACATTTTTAAATTATTCTTTATCGAAAGCTCATTGAAAAAGTGTTGCAATTATTTAATACTTTGACGTCACTTAGTAAACTGAATTTCAATATTCAACTCAAATTTAAAGTCAATTGTAGTATGAAATTTAAAAACGACATTAACTTGATCATGTCTTCATTTAGTGTTAATTAGGTATTTATCAAAATTGAGTTTGTGACTACTGGTCGGTCAACAGCATTATCAGTCCCTTCCCTCAGTCCCCTCCGTGGTGGCTTCTGGTGGCGCACGTTGCGGCCAAAGTGTTAGATGCAATCGTGTTGTGATGACTTCATCAACCAACATGCACTAACTAATCCCATTGAAGATTTTAATTCCTCTTGGACTACTCTAGTCCAAGTCAACATTGATGATGTTATCAACAAATTACACTAATTTTATGAACTTGAACTGCTTTCTTGAGCACATCTCTTCAATCTTGGATTACCAACGTCTAAGTCGACAATGATAACCTTAGCAACCATAAAAGTACTAAACAGTGACTTCGAATTTACTTTCTTCCTCTTGTATTAACCAGGTCAGTATTGGCACCCTAATAAATCAAATTGAACTAAATCATACCAACCGGCTCACCACTTACGCTACCCCAGCAAGAGCCAGTGTTAATGCCCTAAGCAACAGCAAAGGGCTGCGTGTACTTCTATTGGGCTCTCTGAGTCAACGACAACTTTCACAACCGCAGACCACAAACCAGTACCCGAGAAGTCAACGAAAACAACGTACTCAACAGCAGAGCACAAATCAGGACCCGAGAAGTCAACAACAACAACCTACACAACCGCAGACCACAAACCAATACCCGAGAAGTCAACAACAACAACCTACACAACCGCAGACCACAAACCAATACCCAGAAGTCAACAACAACAACCTACACAACCGCAGACCACAAACCAATACCCAGAAGTCAACAACAACAACCTACACAACCGCAAACCACAAACCAGTACCAACACTGACCTTCCTCCGCTTCGGCTCGCCCCGCCGCGCTTTAGGGCACAAGAGGCTGACGGACGCCTCTCTCTCTCCTGACTCCTGGCAGCACATGCACGACCGCTCGCGCTGCCACACTTTGCTGCCCGACACCTGCGTCAGCGTTCCCATATAACATATTAATGGCATCCTCCGACATAACATATGATATAACATCATCCAATATAGCGTCATCCAATACTCCATCATCTAATATAACATCGTCCAATATATCATTTAATATAACATCGTTCAATATAACATAATCCAATACAGTATCATCTAATATATCATTTTGGTCCAACATAACATCATGCAATATTACATCATCTGAAACAACATCATCCAATATAACATCAACCCTAACTCTTAAATCTGTTGTACCGATTTTGAAATAAAGAATTATTAGGACCATAATAACACATATAAGGCGTAGACCAGAAATTTTTATAAGTTCATGTGTGACAGTGAACGATCGATAAACAAACAAACAAACATCGGCATCTACGGATGCGTCATTTCTAATTGAAGCATGATACATATCACCTTTTACATTGGTTTTTCAAATGCCTTATAACTAATACCAGGACGCCATGACGCTTTCCTCCGGTCAAAGACCGGTACCCATTTCGGACACCTGGGTAGAGTGGGGTTTGTGCTCACAATTTTTTCTCCTATACCCAACAGAGAAAATCGCCACCAGCTCCAACAAATTTGGTTGGACTCGGACGAGTCTATTTAATATAGGACGTATTCATAATTTAATTGAGGAAGGAGTAAAGGTGATAAATAACACTGATTGCACTTCAAACCTCTAAAAAGACGTTTTACACTCGGAAAAAAATGAGCACATTGCAATCTCATGTAAGATTAAAATTATCGGTTATAAAAATAAAAAGCATTTTTTTAACTCAGCTCAATGACTCAATGATCAACAAATAGTTTTTATAGGGTTCATTCAATGAAAAAAGAAAAGCAAAATGTGGGCAGGAACAGAAGAAAATTTCAAAGTCAACAAACCAAATGGAAACAATTTTTTTGAGCTATCGAACCATTCTGAATTCATTTCGTTTAGAAATTTATTTTCTCTCGTAAACATCGTCAATTAAAAGAGTTTTCCTTCATACAATTTAGCAGCATATGCGTGCATTCAAAAGTCAGGTATTACAAAGTAAAAAACTAAATATTAACGACACAAGTCCGTCAATATTTGCACATCTGTTCTCACATCTTCAATGAAAATAGTTCTCCTTCATAGAATTTAGGTGCGTTCACAAGTAAGGAATAACTCAGCAAAAAAGCAAATGCCGACAACACAGGTCTGTTGATCTCACACGGGCCGTTCCCTCACCTGGACGTATGAGGAGCAGCGGCCTTGGCACGCGAAGGAGGGGATGGGCTTGGAGATGCAGCCCGGGTAGGAGAGGAAGTGGATGACGGGGGTGAGGTTGCACTCGTCTGACGCAGCGAGGGGCGCCTGCGTCGCCACCAGCAGCAGCACCAGCGGCACCAGCGGGGCGGCGCCCTTCGCAGCAGCACGAGGGACGGTCTGTGAAGTCATGTCGCCTCCTGCTCTGGGGAGGTGTCTTTTTGAAGAGTGTCGATTGCTGTCTTTTTAAGACGTGTGAATTACTGAGTCTTTTTAAAACATCTTGATTACTGAGAAAGTGTTTTTTTAAACATGAGGATAACTGAGAAAGTGACTTTTTAAAACATGTGGATTACTGAGAAAGTGTATTTTTAAAACGTGTGGATTACTGAGAAAGAATGTTGTTAAAACATGTGGTTACTGAGAAAGAATGTTTTTAAAACATGTGGTTACTGAGAAAGAATGTTTTTAAAACATGTGGTTACTGAGAAAACATGTTTTTAAAACGTGTGGATTACTGAGAAAGTGACTTTTCAAAACATGTGGATTACTGAGAAAGTGTATTTTTAAAACGTGTGGATTACTGAGAAAGAAAGTTGTTAAAACATGTGGTTAATGAGAGAGAATGTTTTTAAAACATGTGGTTACTGAGAAAGCATGGTTTTAAAACGTGTAGATTACTGAGAAGGTATGTCTTTAAAACATGTGGATTACTGAGCAAGTGCTTCAATACACAAGGATTGTAGAAGAAGTGATTTAAGCCCATGAATTACCAGAAAAAGTTTTTTCAAAAAACAAGGATTATTGTAGAAATGCTCCTTCAAAACATATAGATTACTAAGAAAATATCTTTTTAAAACGCATAAATAGCTCTGCTTGAATATTGAATTTACCTTCTATCTCTACATATCGCTACATCAATTTTTACTGGAGAAATTTTTAATTTCAGTGGCGCAATAGCATCTTGAGTTTTGAGTGTCAGTTGACAGTATTGAAAATGCTTTATTTAAACTCACTTAATGATAACGAAAACAAGTTCGCTTGGTAAGAATCTCAAAATTCCCCCCCAGAATGGTTCAAATTTCATCAACTGGCTTCTTTCTACAGCCTAAAAAGTGTGGTTAACCAGCTTAGGAAAGTAGACAAATATGATAAAAGTTTCGTTATTACTGCAAAAAACATGAGGATCACACTAGCTTGCACTTATGAAAGAAAAATAATCATCCTAAAATTAGGCAAGTTAAGCCGAACATATCAGGACTTATCAGTATTTAGTACAATTGCATTGATTCAGAGAAGTCAAATGCATTTCAAATGTAACTGAAAATCTTGTCGATTCATTGATTTATTATTTGATTATTATTTGATTTGATATTGTTGATTTATTATTTATTACTGCTCTTACTTTGAACGAAAAATTAAGCATATGATATTCCACTGGACATTTGACCTCATATCACTATGAAATTAACAATGATCAAAATGATCGCTCATTTCTCATAGCTTCATTTGAAAAAATTTCAGAACCATCATTCAGGAAGAACTTGTTAGGAAAATTCTAAAGAACATGCACCAAAGTTTCTGCGTTCTGTCACATGTTATACAATTTGAAGAAAAAATCGTTCTACCTGAACATAGATCGATTTTTTACATTTCAAAAATGTCATCAGGCTTCAAACCATTCTCTGAACTTAAGTAACTTCAGAACTTAGTTCCAAATAATTGATCGCCTTTTCATTATTTTGCAGAACAGTCCATCCTCGATCATCATGCGGACCTCAACTTGCACGGATAAAAATTTCGACAGTGACTCATCAAACATTGCTCGAATTAAGCTTTGAATAACTTGGAATTATTTTCATCCGTAAAGATAACGTTCGCATATGACAAAGTCGTATTACTCGAAGAGCAATAGTTACGAAACATGTGGACTTGGTCACCTTACGTACCTTGGAGAGACGCCCGACACTCACAACTGCAGGCGGGCAAGTGCTGGCGCTGGGGCACAGCCGCGCTTTTATAGCTGGACGTAGCTAGGAGACGTCCCGTTTCTGTCACGTCATTCCATCTTCAGCTACCATGAACAGATATATTGGATGAACACGGAGGGAAAAGTTGCGGATTGTCACTTCATTGATGTCAACCGAGGTGTTTCCACAATCTGTTATACAGTTGCCTACGCAATCAAAATATATTGTGCATGAAAACTCAAATGTTGCAAATGATGAACTCCGACAGGCTTCTGAAATATTAGTACCATCTTTCCAATGCAGATATAGATTACGATATTCTGAAGCACCAGTGACTCATCGATGTTTTCAACGTAACCGAGCGATATCGAATTTTTTGCTCATTCTCTATACGCCTCGCTCCTTTTCAAGCCTTGCTTCTCTACACGCCTTGTTTCTCTACACGCCTTGCTTCTCTACACGCCTTGCTTCTCTACACACCTTGCTTCTCTACACGCCTTGCTTCTCTACACGCCTTGCTTTTCTACACGCCTTGCTTCTCTACACACCTTGCTTCTCTACACACTTTGCTTCTAATTAAATAAATTGACAAAATTGAGTCAGTTCTCATATTTCTTGTGGGATACCTAATTTTAAGAATGAATCTAAACTGAAATTTTGAATTTTATAATTAGGCAACAGAATGTTCTTTTGGCAGCCAGGACGCTGACTGAAGACCATTCGTCTAAATTTGCAGAGAATTATTTCACTCACCATGAACCCCTTATCTTCCTTATAAAGTCCTACTCGTAGCCTGGTGATCAACTGAACGCATTTTCGTCGTCGATTACTTGTTTTTATTCTTATTCCTTTGTACACGACGTTCACCACTTTTCTTTGCATGTAAAACAGTTAAGTAATGCAACCTCCACGATAAGTAGCAAATATCTCCTTTACTGGCGAGCAAAGGCGACTCAGTAATGGCAGTATAACTTTGCGTGCAACCTTTCAGCCCCTTCCAGAAAAGGGCAAGTTAATTGTTCCTTTTTTTTGGGGTAAATCCAAATGAATAGTGTTGTTGGGTAAAGAAAAAACGTCACTTACTAGTCTAGAGTCAACCTCTGTTAAAAATTGGCCATTTCTGAGCAATGATCTCACGTAAGTCGAGGTAAGGTGAGTCGCCTAAAAGTACGTGTTCCATCGGCAAAATTATCAGGCAGATGAGTTGATACAGCTTGACTGTTGACCCTTGTTGTGGTGTTGTGACTGAGGGGTTGTGCTCTTAAGTTGACCGAGGGGCTCATTTAGTTGCGTTGGTAGAGGAGTCTATCTAACTAGAGTTAAATAGACCGAAGAGTTCATTTTACTAAAGTTGAGTTGACCGAAGAGTCCATCTAAATGGAGTTGAGTTGACTGAAGAGTTCATCTTACCGAAGTTGAATTGACCGAAGAGTTCATCTTACCAGAGCTGAGTTGACCGAGAAGTCTAGCTGGAGTTGAGTTGACCGAGAAGTACATTTAATAGGAATTAAGTTAACCAAAGAGTTCATCTACGTCGTCATGGCATCAAAAATTATTTTTATCTTTTCGGTTGTCATCGAATGTGTTTAATCGTTTCGAAATCCTCAACTCCGATGAATCATGTCGAAAAAACATACGAAAATTAACTAAAAAATGTAAAATTTCTTTTTCCAATGAAGACAGTGCTTTGAATCTGTGATAATGAACAATATGAAAGTGTAGAAGTTAACCTCTGAGACATAACACTGCTAAGCTAAATGCGCCCATAGATCATCAAATATGCTATATAAGAGAGCTGATTAAAGTAGAATCTATGCAGAGAAATTATTATTATTATTATTATTATTACAGTATAATAGTTTGAGACTTCCTAGCCACAACATCTTAAGAGAGTGAAGAGAAGGGATCATTTATCGTGGACTGTATATCGGGGAATCTGTGCACAACGTGTGTTCTCAAGCAGGATACCCTGCGCATAGAAACAGCAAGTTAGGAAAGAAAAAAGACCAAAAAAAACAGTAAAGTAAGTGCGAAACTGGAAGAAGCCAATTGGCTCGAAAGGTAGTAGAAGTCCCGAATCCTATCTAATATACACAGATAGAAAAAAGAAAAAGACAAGGTTTCTTTTCATTTCTTTCGTCAATTCACGCACAAAAAATGCACGAGTGTATTGCTCTTGTTTTCACAGCTTCTACGGCTTCAAAAAAATACATGCAGGCTTTGAAATGCGATGAAAAAAATTTCCTCCTATTTTTTGAAAGTACTTAGCTCTCAGGAAGGCAAAAATGGAACTAAAAATTCTATCATAAGCTGATGCTCAAAAGAAGCAATATTTTCCACTGTAATGCCACATTTCAAAATTTTCTATAAACTCCCATTCGTGGTAAACTAACGAGGGTAAAAAAAGAGTAGCTCGTTTGTCACATAAGTTACTCAGTTTCACTTCATGTATAAATTTAAAATCTGCACATCACCATCCAAAGCAACAACCAAAATACACTGAAAATTCACTAGGTCGCTCCAGCTTACAATTTAAAACCCTTCGCTTCATTGCGTGTCGAATATGACGCATACCAAATTTTGCTGTATATAGAAATAATTAATTGATACAAGTGCAATTCTACGGTTTGTACCGCTAATGAGACACACTATACATAAAATGAACCGTATGATACGTGTTCGATGCACCTCTCAAGCGGTAGAGCTCGGTTTGAAAATCATGATAGACGAGTGCAATTCCAAATTTCCATAAGTAAGTCATGCAGTGCAGGGTTAAACAAACAACACGAGCAGCCGCGGACAACTTCTTTATTCCTGAATGCGCCGACCAGGCTGGCCGCATTAGGTTTGCGTAACGACGCTGTTGCCACCGAACATTTTTGCGAGCACAGGAGGGAGCGAACACCCCGCAGCGGCCGGCCGAGTGCACTGACTGGCGCCGCATGCCCTCGTCCCAAGAATGGCAGGAATAACACAAAATAACCAATGCTTCGAACTAAGGGATGGGAACTAAGGGTGGAAACTTTATCTCTAAAATAAAGGGGTCGGAACTTAATCTCATAAATAAAGCGGTGGGAGTTAAGGATGAGAACTTTCTCAAAAATAAAGGGATAGGAACCAAGGGTGGTAACTTTATCACAAAGGGAAGAAATTTTATTTCAAAATAAAGGGGTGGGAGCAAAATATCTCTAGAAGAGGTTTAGGAGAAATGAAATGATTAACGATGTACAGTGCCAGCTAGCTAAATTGCAATTTTATGTCGGTGATCGATGTTATTGTGTTGAATGTCGCTAAATTTGTTCTTCTAAGTTTCTCGATTGATGTTCAACTAAGTTTAAATAAGTAACTTAATCTTAATTCAGTGTAACAAAATTAAAACTTAGTTAGGCCAATGCGTGTTCTTGTAACGTTATTTTACTCCTACTGGTTACTTCTGTTTTATTTTGCTAAATGATTCTCATGATCCAGCTCGATTTCCCTCTTATGATCTCGTTCCCACACTCTGTCCATAGAAACAGTAAGATTGAAAGGTGAAGAAACAAGGTAAAAGTTGAAGAAAAAAGTATTAAGAGCATAAAAAAATTAAGCAATGAGCTCAGAAGCGACTGTCCAAACTAAATAAAAAGCTTACTTCATTTTATTTTCAACTTACTCTTCAGCTTGGATCCAACTTATTCCTACTCGCTTTAGAGTTAATACAAAAACTGGGCACTCAATTTGAGCAAAAAAATGCTAGAAAACTTGACTCCCCATATCAGTATCTATTCACTTGTCCCCATCCAACGAGTAAGTCATCTATCATACACGAGTTTCACACCTGACCTACGATTTCACGCCTAACCGAAATTCGAGAAACTATAAAAAGACCAATAGAAGCTCCTCTCAAGGGAATATAAATTTTGTATCTATGGAAAATAGCGTTTGCAGGGAGAATACAATTTCTGAGGTAAAGGTTAGGTGGGCCTTCTTTTTTGATGAAAAGGAATAGGTTTTTATTTTGTTACTACCCATCTTTTTTCGGTTTACTGCTGTCCTGTTTTTCAGTACCTTTTACTTTCTTCAACTTTTATCTTGTTTCATGAGCTTCCATCTCAATTTACTGTTTCTATGCATTTTGTGCATAGATTCCACATTTTCTAAGTTCATACTAAATGGCGCCTTCCTCCTTCCTGTCTTTGGAATGCCTTTGTTGCGAATGAGGCTTACTTATCTAGTCTAATCTAATCAACAGCAGTATGGGTATATTTTTAAGGAAGGATAACTCAAAAAAAAACCTTGCTCTCATGCGTTCTTTTGGAGAAGTGAGCGATCAATAAAGATATTTTTTTTGACGAAAGCGTGAGAAAACTGCTAAGGGCCATTCACAAAATCGTACCCGGTCGCCGAGCGGTTACGAGCTCGGGCGTGTCGCATGGTAGGTGCGGTAGTTCAAAGACAGGCAATGCCAGCACGGTAAATCTTCCAGTTTTTAACATGAAAACTAGGCCCATAATTCCCCATTCAACCCAGGTGTCGGAAAGGAGAACTGGCCCGAGCGAGGAGATTTGCGTCCTGGCATGTTGTAAGACATTTGAAAAACCAATGTACAAGATATAGGATCAGCCCTGATATATCATCCTTTCATCAAAGTGCATA
The DNA here is from genome assembly GCA_014220935.1 of Platorchestia sp. MABIK. NCBI lineage: Eukaryota > Metazoa > Arthropoda > Malacostraca > Amphipoda > Talitridae > Platorchestia > Platorchestia sp. MABIK. Next base: position 8,678 of record JACJUY010004277.1, on the reverse strand, counting down.
AAACTTAATGACGGGAAATAGTTTCAGCCCCTCAAGAGACCGTAGCTCAGACCTCTCATTCAATGCGATTTGAATTTCACCAGCGCTGCACACACGCCCCCGTCAGGAGAATGAAATGGAAAAACAACACCACAAAGCGTAAGTCTTTATTGTAAAGGTAAATCTTCCACTGAAGATCCAATTTTGTTAGTCGTCGCTATCACCAGTTAAATTTGAACATTTCACGTAAATGAGCTTTAACTTTGACCTAAAATGGGCTAAGACTATCAATTTGGGAGCATCGAGCCTTTTTTTTTTGGCACAACCTTGATGCTTTGAGCTCGCAGTGCTGAAATCAGACAAATGAATATAAAACAAACTAAAACCCTAGTCCGTCTACAGTACAACTAACGGAATACCAACAAAATTTGTGGTACCGAACGTTTCGAAAACTTTCAGTAAATGAAGTAAACCAACTGGCCAAGTTACTATCCAAGTAGTAATGAATCAATTTTAAGGATCTAATGACGATAGACATCACTTATAAAAATCAATAATGACAACTATTACCTCTAAGAGTCGATTATCGTCAAGAACCGATGTTGTTTATTACTTCCAGGAGTCGATATGACAATAATGTAAACCGATGAGACTATTCCTCCTCTCAAGAATCGATAATTACCACTTTCAAAAACCAATGAGGATTCTTTTCAAGAATCGATGATTATTCTTTTCAAGAATCGATGATTATTTTTTCCAAGAATCGATGATTATTCTTTCCAAGAATCGATGATTATTCTTTCCAAGAATCGATGATTATTCTTTCCAAGAATCAATGATTATTCTTTCCAAGAATCGATGATTATTCTTTCCAAGAATCGATGATTATTCTTTCCAAGAATCGATGATTATTCTTTCCAAAAATCGATGATCATTTTTTTAAAGAATCTATGATTATTCTTTTAAAGAACCGATGATAATGATCATCCCTTTCCATAACCGATGATTATTCCTATCAAGAGCCAATGAAGATGATTAGCGCAATAAAAAGTAAATAACGATTATACTTTCAAGGGTCACCAATGATCATTAATGTCTACAGCCGATATAACGAATGTTACTTTCAAGAGCCGATGACGGTTATTACGTTCATGAGTCACTGGTAAAGATAGTTTACAATCTGCACCTACTATTAAAGGGGTACTCAGGTTAGCAAAATGTACTCAGGACACGCAAGGGTACGAGTCGAACATCAACTAAAATATTCTACAAGAAGATTAATAATGATTAATTAAAGGATGTCGACGATTAAATCAAAGCAAAATGAAACAAGTCGCTAGCGTGCAAGAAAGCAAACGCTCAAGCTTAAACGATCGGGCACAAAATTTAGAGTTAAATAATTTATAAACCCCGAGAAGTTAATAATCCAACGGCAAAGCATATAAAGCAACCATCGTCTGGACAACGCCCCCTGCGCTTACGGAAGTGAAATGTTGAAGCTACTTTGTGTCGTCGCCAAAATGAATAATTTTAGGACATAATTTAAATGCCAAATGTAATGAGACTATTAAACTTTGCCACAAAAGCATAAGCTTTCGCAAAATTGTTCTGAAGTGATCGGCCTTTTCTTCCACATGAGAAAGTGACAAACAAACATAACTTGCGGACGAACGTGGACAACCTCACGTGGTGTACCCACTGCACAACCGGACGCACAGCACTCTCGCCAATACTAAGGTTACTTCAAGTCTAGCTCTCAGGTAAATAAAAAAAATCAAGTGAGAACATGTAACGAACTATTATACAAAGTTACATAAATTTCGTGAATTTTTTGAACTGGTTACCAAATTCCATGAATTTCGTGAATTTTTTGAATTGTTCACCTAATACCATCAACATCGTGAGTTTTCCAAACTACATCATCAAATTCCACGACCATTGGGAGATTTTGCCAATGTTGCAATGGGTGCACGCTAACGCACTTTCAAGACGTCACCGTCCAAATGTCGCAGCAACGAGCACTACTGAACTCTACATAGTCAGGTGCGAGGAAATATTCAAGCGTTCGGTTCACTTTAAGATTGCAAGAACACTACCAAGAACAGCGAACACACTAGCATACAATAGGTACATGAAGTCATGTAATGATCATTAGTCAACAGCTGATCAAGCAACACATTCCTGTGAAACTTAGCCCTCAAAATGAACTTCCCCTTAGAAAACTACCGCGCTTCTGTTCTCAATGACTAAAAAAGTTCAAACGTTCAAAACTTCCTCAGTAAATAGAGAAGAAAACCGGGTACCTAGTGTTCCTTAGGCTTATGACGCCAACAGATTCTTTGTTAGAAACCTGACAAGTGAAGTTATCAAAAACTGGTAATTAGTTTACGTATATTGAATAAAAAAAAATCACTATTACCTGAAGGAAACAAAAAGTCTGGGGATGTTACACCCAGGTTTGAAGCTCCCTATTTATTGGATAAATACTAACGGAGCAACTAAGTTCATAGAGAAGAAGACGTCTAGTAATCAGAGCCCCTGGTGACGACCTCCTTGCAGGTGGGCCTGAGCACGATCGTGTGCTCGAACTGGGCGGTGTAGCAGCCCTTCGTGTCGCAGAGAGGAGGGTAGGCTTCTATGAGGCCTTTGTCACAGAGGTCCTTGAGCGCCAGCAGGTACTTGGTCTCGCCGATGCGGTCCACCCAGCGGCGGCAGAAAGCCAGCGTGCCGAAGTTTTTGTTGATCACAGACAGCAGTTGCTTCGACTTCGCCAGCCTGTAGGTACAGCATCATGTAGATGGTGAATTGAGGTTGTTAATGCCCCAGATGCAAATATTCGTGATATTATAGACGACTTGACAAGGGTTGCTAAGTAAAAAATAGAAACGTAGGTGACAAGGATACTCCAAGATGTTGCGATTTTTTACTGCTAAACGTAGTGTCTCAGCCATATTTTACTCTGACATTGTACGCTACAAGTCTAGGGAAGACTACACAATGTTATCGAGCATCATAACCTCCGGTAAAAATATCATGGAGTTCGTCATGAAAAGTTTTTCAGATTATCATAAACAATATTTTTAAAATAGATGCGCCTCGCTCGGACTACAGTTTAATTCAACAAATTAGGAAAAAACATTTCTGGGCCTTGTCACGGCGGCGCGATTTGCTACCCGTGAATCTTGACAAGAATATTTCCTCACGAGTGTCAGTCCGTAGAATACCAAGCAACTCTCAGAACTTTATTTCAGAGGATGTAATTATTCAGCTCACCTGAGAGAAACATGACCAACATGCAGGGCTCACCTGAGAAGAACATGACCAACATGCAGGGCTCACCTGAGAGGAACATGACCAACATCAAAGTGCTTCATGTAATGGGAGCATTCCATGTCGTCTCTAACGATGCCCTTCCCCGTGGAGCCGAAGGTTTCGATGGCGTAGACTTCGTTCTCCTCCATCAGCACGCGCTCGCCACCCTTCACGATGGGCACCGTTTTGCCTGCGTGGATTTCTGGAGCAAAAAAATGTTTCTTTTATCTTCCTGACGTTCATGTCATACGACACTCATGCTACGACAGAACATGCAACAGAGCTACTCTGCAAAACGTTTTTCAGCATAATAACAATCTTGTTATCTTATTTACACCTTATATTTTGTTTGTCTATGTTCGTTTTCGGTGACTTTGCAATTTAATTCAAGACAATAGCACCCTCAAAAAAGCGAGGTTAAAGTATGTTGTAGAATTATGTTGATATGGTTAGTCCTATTGAATGCTATTTTTTCATCATGTCAACCGGTTGCTTAATAATTTTTCAAGGGATGTACAAGGTTCACTACCTCGTTAAAACTTAGTCAAATTTGACCATCTTTCAAAAGATAATACCCCCATCTAAGCAGCAAAAGGTTACAGCAACAGTTCACTAACGTCATCGCCAATATTTCGCACAAAGGTAGAAGCCAGACCACACTAAGGGAAGCAAGCATGTCACCACACGTCAACAGTTGCCAAAGTTGCCTTGACTGATACTTTGATAATTCTCTGAGGAAGATTCATTCCCTTTCAAAACCTTGTGATTGTACCGATTTCAAACTCTAAATAAATTGGCAAACGAAATCGATTTCAATGCAGACACATTTATCTAGAAACGAGGAATGATGACGAAATGTCTTCACATTTTGAATTTTCATTATCTTCAAGAAAAAAAAAAGATCTCAGAAATTATGGGCACACTCGCATTTAAAATGATAAATATTCATAAGGGCCTACCTAAATTATAAGTCTCGATATTTGCGCTACAATGACCTTAAATCACGATGTTTGATAAAATACAGTTCATCATTAAGATTAGGTCTTCCTCTCACTAAAGCAGCCCGATTGGCCTTTTCTGACAAATACGTTCAAACTCTCTTATTTGAAAATAAAAACAGAGTTAAACAGACGAGTCAGCATCTAACAACCTAGGTGAGCATGTGATGGAGTGATGTTTGTAGCCAACCTTTATTTCCATGGAAAGCCAAATTTGAGCCTTATGGTTAAAAAAATCAGCCTGGGATGAACCCCACTCACGGTAAGGTGCAATAGAGTGGCCATTGAGGTTCCTGATGGGCTTGATGGGGTAAGTCTTGCCGTCCAGCTCGAGCTCGTAGCTCTCCATGGTCTCCTGGATGGCAGCTCCGATCTCATTGAGCCTGGCATCAATGCCAGCTTCTTTGATGCCCGTGTTGGTGGCAGCACGCACTGCCTCCACCAACTTGTCATACTTATCATCAAAGGTGAGCGTGAATGCGCAGTCAATGACGCGACCGTTCACGTGCACGCCAAAGTCAATCTTGCACACGTCAGAGTAGTTCACGACGGTGTTGTCGCCGGCATTGGGGGTGTAGTGAGCGGCGCAGTGGTTAATGGAGCAGCCAGTGGGGAATGCAAGTCCTGCTGACAGGCCGTTCTCTTTTATGAGAGTGCGGTTCATGTTCTCGATGGTGTTGCAGATGTCCATGCATGACGTGCCTGCCTTTACCCACTTCTGGAAGTACTGGCGAGTCTGGTCGAGGAATCAAGGCATGCTGTGAGTGTTACCTCCTGAACAGAATTTTACCTCCATAATGCCAAACCTAAAACTTTGCACGGGCATTATAAGTTAATTTTAGTTCACAAATAACGGAGTTGTTTGTCACCGTCGAGGTACCTAATACGACCACTAACAATTAAAAGACGAGGGCCAAGGAGACTCATAAAATTTTAATTTTAGATCACTGAACAATAAAAACAACTATTTTTTAAGTAGGACTGTCCTATAACTTCCTCAGCCCAATATTTTAAAATAATCATCAGATTAACAATCAATACAATTATTTTATGTGTAGACATCAGAAGTCAAAATTCATTCATGCCTTGATTAACGGCAATAAAGTACAGCACAACAATGGAATTAATGGAGCAAGGTGCCAGAACCTAGAGTTTAGAATAGACAAATATTGCCTAATGAAGATCCAATTCCTTCTTAGGACAACTCACTCATGAAGGAATTAAGAACTCATAGATGGTATGAACACACAGACCACAACGAAAGAGAAGTTACTGACCGTCCTGTGCACCTCAGCCCCAATCCTGATGTCCCTGTACATGTCATCGTATGAAGTCTCGAGCGCCTTCTTTTCAGGGTTGGTGAGGCGGTTGCTGGCACTGCGGTCATCTTTGCTGTAACCCATGTACTCGTGGGTCTCTCCAATTGGGAAGTTACCTACACACATGAAATTTCTTTAATTCACTTTGACTTAAAACTTTTAGGGAAAGACAACCAATACCGGGTCACTGAAAATATTTGCTTTGAAGTCCACTGCATTCAAATTTGTGTTGATCTATTAAATAGTATGAATTAGTCTTTTGCTTTTGTGCATTCCTGATTACCAAAATATGAACATGGTATCAGGTTCTTAACTTTGTAGAGCATGTATACAACTGAAGTGTGCCAAGAACCAAACCTATGTATTTTGTGTCCAAATGGAAGTTCAATGGAAGCTATTGTGCATTCAAACACGTTGTGTCAGAGAAAAATAAAATAAACTATTTTGAAATTTGGGAGTGGTACTGAATGTAAATTGTACAGCTTCTATAGAAATAGGCCAACCATCATGGCAAATTTGAAAATCTCAAATGGAAATTAGTGATGTCTCCAAAATTAGTATTTAATATTTTTAGTCATCCACAACATTTTTGATCTAATGGTATCACCATTTAGCACAGAAAATAAATTAAGGTAGGTTTAAATTGAAACTTGAAAAAATAAAAATGTTGAACAAGATCACAACTCGGCAACAGGAAGAAACACAGGTATGGATGTAATATTTTTTAAAGCGTTTGCTTTAAATTCTTATCAAGTTCAATGCATTCACTCAACGGTAAATTTATCATCATATGGAAGTTGTACAAAAAATATCAATGATTTAAACACAACACTCAAGTCAATCATAACTTAACATTGATGACATTAATAAAACTCCTTGTCCATAACAAAAAACTGAAAAAGATCATTATCAGAGATGAGGTTTGTAATGAGACAGAAAATCAATTCACATCAATTTCTCATTCTTTTTATCTATACTAATAAAATGCTTTCATGAGAGTAACAAAAACAACCATCAAAACTCACCATCAGGGAAGAGATCAACAATAGGAACAGAAGGAGGATCAGTCTGCACAAATATCTCATTCTTGTTGGCTTACTATCTAGACTCATGATATAACTTCCTGACTAACAAATGCAACCAATCAAAACTCACCATCAGGGAAGAGATCAACAATAGGAACAGAAGGAGGATCAGTCTGCACCAGCTTCTCATTCTTGTTGGCCTTCTTCTTCTTTGGCTGGCTTTCAGCAGAGGGGGCACTCGCGGCAGCTGGTCCAACAGCAGCCACAGCCACAGGCTTGGCAGCCTCCTTGTTCTTCACACCAGCCTTCTGCTTGGACTTGGCACTGCCAGCCTTCTTGTTCACAGACACACTGTTGATTTCCCTCAGGATCTGGTCAATGTCATTCTCTCCATCTGGCACATTCACTGAGCCTTGACCACCATCTGCAAGCAGAATGAAGTAATTTAATAGTTGAATTGTACAATACAAGTTCACTGTTGTGCAAGTTATGTGATTCTGAACACTTGAATGTTGCTTTGGAAGTATAAAACCCACATACAAATTAAAAAATGATTAAACAAAAAATATATGTCAGACCCAAAGTTAGCTTTCCCATTTGAAATAGGAAGTGACCATAGAATGGTTAGATTAACCAATGATGTAAACTTTTTGAGTCATAATATATCATTTAGAACACAGACTATGTTTTTTCCAAAGATGAATCAGGCAAAATTTCTATAATAATGAAGTAAACTTGAACTAAAATAAAGAAAAACTATGGAATTCCTCAAACATGAATTAAGGTCCCTGTTACAAAATTCAAATAAACAAATGAATTGCCAGTAGCATTGGAATCTTATTCTTTGATCAAATATAATTCTGAGACCTTTATCTCATATTTACTTGTACATCCACCAAACTGGCAATGTTGGAAAATAAAATCACCTCTCACCACATGCCCAACTAAAGTATGAAGTAGATGACTCACCAGTCTTCTTCTTGTTCTTCTTCTTCTTTTTCTTGTTCTCTGATGCAGCCCTGTCTTCATTGTCAACAATATCCTTTGACTTCTCTACACTGGGGGGAAACTTTTCCTTATTTTTCCCCTCAGAAGAAGTAACTACAGCAGCTGACATTGTGTGCACTATTGTAACTTAATAATCACCTGAAAAAAAGTTTGGCATAGGTTTCATTTCACAGCGTATAAGATGCACGGGCAAATAAGATGCATCCCATTTCAGCATGTCAGATTCAGAAAAAAAGTTAATGTATTAAGCACACTCTAGCTGTCCATAACACAAGCAGAAACATAACTGTGTAAAAGCAACAATCTGGCAACAATCATATGTACTGATAAAGATTGAAGTTTAGCCTTTTGCATAATCCCAAAATAAATAAAAAAGCAAGGACATCAACTCTCAAATTAATCATTATATTTAATCAAACAAGAGAATTAAAAAATTATTAATGTAGTGATTAATTTGAGAGTTGCTGTCCTTGCTTTTTTTTCAATTTTACGTAGTTTTATTCCTGGCCAACAGATGGCATTACTGGTAAGTCAGGGTGCTAATCAGCTGATGTTTATAAGTGTAAGTCACAGTATTTCAGATTGGATTGCTTTTATTATTACAACACTTGTGATGATACAAAATCAGCAATAAAATAAAGATGCATAGATTTTAGGGTAGGTAAAAGTACTGTGTAAAAGCTGGGTTAGTGAGCATCGAAAAGAGGATTAGCTTAGGCCTACAGTATGCCTCAAACTTCACCTAGCGTTCATTAGACACAAGGCAAGTTTTTTGAACCAATTAGGAAAAAACTGCATCCTATATGTATCCAACGTGGTAAGCCCTCATGAAGTTCAAGTAATCCTTGCTATGGATCTACAATGCAGGTCAATAATCAGACAAAAAATTGTTTATTTATTTATCCACCTCTGCACAAGTGGAATAATAATAATAAACTCAGTTAACGACAACTTTGGTCAATGACTATTTAGTTGTCGCTTTGGTAAACTACCAAAGTATTTTCTCACCATCATGACTTGATATCTCTATCAACGTT
>JACJUY010004276.1:29553-73744 GCA_014220935.1 Platorchestia sp. MABIK | reverse complement strand
CTGCCCTGCCCTGCCCTGCCCTGCCTTGCCCTGCCTTGCCCTGCCCTCCATGCAGCGTGCTGACGAAGCCCTTCAGGAGGGTACTGCCATTGCATCTAAAGAGAATTTGTGCACACAATGGGAAGATGTGAAGTCCTGAGCTGAAAATTATGTAAACGTTTTTTTTTGCTGTAATAGGATTGGGTTTCTCTAATTTCGCATCAGCTGCTTTGTTCACTTGTGTCATTTTTTCTCGTCTCTATTGCTTTCTTTATATTTATCTCGTTTCTTGAACTTCTTTTTTAACTCGCTGTTTATGTTCAGGATGTAGAAGCGCTTAGATTTCTCGTCCCATTAATTGTAAACTAAATGAAGCCTTTCTCCTACCTCTCTTTGCAAAACCTTTGTTGGGATTTGGGAGGTGCAAATCATCTTTTAATCTAATCTTATCTATATGAGTGACTCGCCATGCAACCAACCTCCCACACGAGTGTCTATCACTTTTCGAAACCTAAATAAACTCTGCATATGGTTTCCTCACATTTTCTGCCGCTAAAACTTTCTGTGAGTAAGCAGAAAAGTCAAATTATTTGTGAGGGGATTGCATAACTGCCATCGCCACATGTTGCGAGACTTTGCTGCTCGAAACTTCCACTGTCACTCAAGTGACGCGTTCTTCAGCTATTTTCTAGTTCAAGACAATGTTATGCTAACTCTAGTGTTATATATCGTTATTAAAATTTGAGATTTTAGATTAGTGCAGCCATCGGTTTCTCGTGTTGTAGATTCCTTGGAAGTAAATACTTGTATTAGAGCACTCAAATGGTCAACATAGTTAGTGCAGCAATGTAATGTAGATTCCTAGGAAATAATTAGAACTTTCCATGTTGTAGGAAGTGAATATTTGTATAATGGCACTCAAATGGTCAACATAGTTAGTGCAGCCATGTGTTTCTCATATTCTAGATTCCTTGGAAGCAAATACTTGCATTTTGGCACGGAGGTCCACGCTGCCGCCACGACGCGCCAGTGCCGCCCATTTGTTAGCAGGCCGCTGCCTCCTCGCACGCCGGCCCGCGCCCCGCTGGACGGGCTCGTAAATTCTCTCTATTTATTTAAGGTGTCAGCCCTCGCCCCAATTAGGGCTTTTCCATTTTAGCGTGCCAATAAAACGCGCCAAATTTATCACCTCCAACTCTCTTTCTTTGTGGTCTTCATAGAGTTTTTGATGCTCAAACCTATTATGGGCCTGAGTCGGGACTTTAATGATACAGTGCGTGTTTTCTGTCTAGCAAGCAATGTGATTTCGTTTTTTGATAGGAATTGGGTATCGTCCGGGCTAATGCGTTTTGTTTGGATGCTGCAAGAACTTGTAGGGGCGTTTGGCTTTGCTTATATAACTCTTGTAACTGGTACGATAAATTCAGCAAGTTTCATTTTTTCCCAGTTGATGGGTGTCCTTTGTTTGAGTTGGACAACTATTTTATTATTGCACTTAACTTATTTATTTGTAGAGATGGATATGCATGTGGGTAATGATCCAATAAGTAGAAACTCTCGAAAAGTTTTCCCGATCTTCGCACGATTCTGTGTGAGGCTGGAGAGGGATCAGCTGCTCTCAAATGGCAACCCTAGATCTTGGACTTGTTGCACGACTATTGATTTACCGAACGAGCTCTGAAAATTTATAAAACGCTGCCAAAATAGACAATAAATGACAGCATATCCTATTTACGTACGGAGAAAATTTAACGAACAGCTGAAGACGGTCATCGCCCTAGTTCTTGTGTGAACTTCACCAATTTGTGAATCATTCTAATCGGATTTGAAGTTCAGCTTTGAGTTGCCCGCCGAGTTGCCCGCCGAGTTGCCCGCCGAGTGCCTTCAAAGTGTGGGAGCCGTGAGCTGCTGCTCGGGTCTTCAAGTGAGTTGAACACACGTGAGATCTTCTCTCTAATTACACCTGAAGCCGCGCTTCTTTTGGTGGCATTAGTTGGGCCTTCAATGGCTCCGACACCATCGAAGTTCCCGTGTTCGGGGCAATAATTTGGGCTCTTAACGACCCAACATTTTGATCATCACTCACTGATGCAAGTCGCGTACCCTGGCCAGCGGCCTCGAGACCTTCCCTCTGAAGGGAGGGGCGTCTGCCTCCCTGTGGGGGTCTGCTTGGGGTCCGTCGACCAGCGTATTTCTTTCGTTTTCAGCGTATTTCGTCGTGTTCCCTATTTCTGCGGTAATTTGAGTCGTGTTCACCGTGCTTTACTGCAAGTTTGTTTTAACACAACTTCCTGATCTGCCAGGTGACTGTGGTCTAGCAGTTTGTGCTAGTGTACCGTATTTCTTGCGATAATATGAGTCGTGTTCACCGTGTTTTATTGCAAAGTTTCAATTTAGTGAACTGAACACTGCGGCGTTTGCTTGCACTTAAGAACCCATATCACTTCTAAGTAGACCGGACTGTGGATAGCCGTAGATTGCTTGGGCAGTACTTTAGTGTTGGAGAATGTGTTTTGCAGCGACTTCTATCGTAGTGTTAGCTTGGAGAATGTGTGTGCTTTAGCGGCCACTAAGTCACGGCGAGACGATGTCACGGCGAGACGATGTCACGGCGAGACGATGTCACGGCGAGACGATGTCACGGCGAGACGTCGTCACGGCGAGACGTCGTCACGACGAGACGATGTCACGGTGAGACGTCGTCACGGTGAAACGTCGTCACGGCGAGACGACGTCATGGACGAGACCACTTCCCTATGTAACGCTGTTCCATTGCTGCCTGATGGAATCGTTCTCATTGTTCGCCATGAAACTCCCTCAATTCGCTTGGAAAACATCAATGTGTGAATGCACTCAGTGAAGTTGTAGTGACGTGTTGCATCTAATTTTCTCACAGGAAGATATAAGATCTTCCACTGGGTCTTTATAATTTTCAGCAAGAGAGTTTTCCCATGAATTGTCTATCAACATTCTGGAAACATTGTCAGGCATGTTGCTCATTAGGGTGCAGAATTTATTCCCGCTGTTTGTCTTGCAAAAGTTCGCATTTCTGGAGTCCTATAAATACCTCCTGCTTAGCCTTTACTTTACCTAGGCGCGGAAACTTTTGGTGTAAGTATTCAAATGCACGGACATTTTTGTTTGAGGGCTTTCGCAAATTACTTCATAAGTCCAAGTTTTGTGTGCAGCGGTGGTAGGACAATACTGTTCGGGTTCACATGAAGTTTGTATGAAACATTTTTAGTGGCAGGCATCAAACCTGTTCGTGCAGACCATTCCTTCTGTTTGTGCTGGGCATGCTTTATCCGGTTATCCCACCCACATAATACAGTTACCGTATTTTGTGTACCCACCTTGCAGACCGAGCCCAATAGCTACTACTTTCATTTCAGTAAAAAACATTAAATTTCTTCAGAAAAGGTTTTATAAATTTATGAACGCCTTTCATAAGTTATCAGTAACAACGGTTTATTATAATTAACGGTTAATTAATTAACCGTTATTAAATAATTCTAATTAACAGGTGAATTATAATTAACCGTTGTAACTACGAAAAATTACACCAGCCTAAGCCGCATTAATTACAATCGTATTTTTGCAGAACGAAATTAGGGATTGTTCATATTGAGAAAATTGCAGTTCGCTACATACGCGTCAGGGCGGTTAGTGAAAAAAGTTTCCTATGTGATGCTGTATTATTTATAGTCTTCTGACGTGCGTTGTGTTTTATTTTACTCTCTAAATAAAACTGACGTGTATTTTCACTCGTTCAATATTTCCTTATTAAGCCCATTTTGCATCACTTGCATTCATTATGTCGCAGCATACAGTACGTACACAAACAGGAAATTGGTTCCTATGCCTCTTGCCCCCGAGGTCGCTGCGCCGTGTTCTGCTCCCAGGGGAAAAATGTGTGAGGACCCGTGCAGAGAGTTAGGTAAGCCTTTTTTTTGTTAAATTAAATGTTTTTTTGCTGTGTTAAGGACCCCCTTCTTTTGGTTCACTGCTGTCCTGTTTTTCAGCACCTACTACTTTCTTCTTCAACTTTTGTCTTTTTTCATAAACTGTTTTCTTAACTTACTGCTTCTATGCCCCTTCTGTATAGATTCCACGTTTCCTAATCTCCATACTTGATGGTGCCTTCCTCCTTCCTCTCTTCGGAACGCTTTTTTTTAGCGGTTAGGGAGACTTGAACTAACATTTAATTTAGGCTACAACCTACCATCAAAGAATCATTTTATGGATTCTCGCCACTGCCATCACTTCACTGCTGGAGTTGGTGCTTGCAATGCTCGGTGACGCTTAATTGGTGGCGATGCCGAGTTTGGTCGCCCAGAGCTGCTTTTCTCTCTTCCTCTGCCTTGGCTGAGCATAATTTCGTGAGTGTTGTCCTGAGTGTCTGGCGCTTGAAAAGTTTGTGAGACCTGCGCTCCCCAGAATTTCAATGTACGTAATTTTCTCCATGATTTAATTGTCCGTGAAAGTGTTTTGACGTAAAAAAATTTCGCGTGATCTTGTTTTGCTCAAAACTTTGTCTAGGATTATAGTTTTTACTCGGATTTTTTCCTTCTGCATCTTTCAGTTAATGCAAAAACAAGATTACTTTATTTCCGTCTCCTTGTTTTAGCGTGACTGTTTCCAAGAGACGGTCACTTTCTGCTGGCGTTCGCTAAGATGTATCGCTTGTTGTTACCAAGCAAGGAGCTTATGATGATCTTATTTCCTCCTCCGCACTCACCTGATTGAGGGGCTCGGCTTCACTTTCCTGATATCTTGCGTCCGTCGCTACTTTGTCATGATGCTTGTCTTCATCGCTTGCTGCTGTCTTGTTCCTGTTGCCAGGCCTTGCGATTTTTCCCCTGTAACGCTGGGAAAAGTTCTGATTTGCATTAGCGAGCGACCCTCTCGGCGAGAGCTGCCGCCTTGACCGCAACGTGCGCCACCGGTGGCCACGGAGGGGATTTTCAAAATGCTGCTGACTGACCAGTAGTCACAAACTCAGTTTTCATTGATACTTAATTAAAACCAAGTGAAGGCACGATCCAGATAATGTTTACTATTTTCAAAATTGCTAACTACAATTTACTTGAAATTTGAATGAAATATTGAACTTCAGTTTAACAAATTGCGGTCAAAGTGTTAACTTGCGTCTTCATCGCTCACAACAGAACAAATTTATGGAATTGTGGTCAGTGTTTGGTGTGTGCCCTTGTTCAAGTTGTGCATGCTCGCCACGCCAGACATCGCACGTGGGGAGCTGAGTTACTGCCGCTTTTTTAACGACATTTTTGGTACATGTTTACGGTATTAATCTTGCATTGTTGTTAGCGCTCCCAGGGGAACTCTGTGTGGGCCCGAGCTAATGGTTAGGTAGGCTTCCTTTTTTGTTGAAATAAAATAGGTTTTTGTTCTGTTACGGACCATTTATTTCGGTTCACTGCTGTCCTGTTTTTCAGCTTCTACTACTTTCTTCAACTTTTCTTGTTTCATGAACTTCTTTCTTTTCTTACTGTTTCTGTGCACCTTGTGCATAAATTCCGCATTCCCTCAACGCCATACTAAATGATGCCTTCCTCCTTCCTTTCTTGGAACATCTTTGTCGTGGTTAAGGGAGGCTAAAACTTTCTTATATAATAATATTAGTCATGCATTTTTTGTATCATTATCTGAACATTTTTAAACAAAGCACAAATTTTTCTTAAATTTTTTTGATGTGACCCAGATTTCTTTGCATCTGGTGTGTTGGTCGTTGCTTTCTGTAAGAGCTTTACAATAATGCGCCGGGCAGGACTACACTGCAGATGTCTGTACTGCAGGCGCTCTCTTGCTCTCTTGCTACTTTCTCTTCTTGCTGCCCGTGCGCTGCCTGCCTGCCTCTCTGTAGGGCGTGGCAACGGGGGGTGCTGGGCTGCCCGTTCTGCAGCTGATGCTAGAGGAAAGTTTTGTTGCTGTTGTTTTGTTGCTTCTGCTGCTGTTGTTGTTGTTGTTGCTCCTGTAAATGATGCTAATCTAGCACTTCTGAGATGTTCCTATTAGTGCCTGCAATGCTGCTGTTGCTGCTGCTGTTGGTGTAGGTGTATCTTTGGGTTGTCGTCTTTTGTTTCTCTTTTGTTTTGAACAAATTGCAAGAGACCTTTTAGATGCCTGTTGCCCTCGAGGTTTTTGGTTGTTCGCTGAATTTTCTAGTTTAAGATCTTTATTTGAGCTTGCAACTTAGCCTTTCGCTGCTGCTGTGCAGTGCGCCTGGCACTTTTGCTTGGTGTGATTTTACTGCAGTTGACCGTGTACCGCTGCTGATGTTGCTGCTGTGGCTTGCTGGTGGTGCTATAGCGTGAGGTCTACCACACTGTAGCATGAGATCTACCTCTAGCTAGTACTATAGTGTGAGGTCTACCACACTATAGCATGAGATCTACCTCTAGCTAGTACTATAGTGTGAGGTCTACCACACTATAGCATGAGATCTACCACTAGCTAGTACTAAAGCGTGAGGTCTACCACACTATGGCATGAGATCTACCTCTAGCTAGTACTATAGTGTGAGGTCTACCACACAATAGCATGAGATCTACCTCTAGCTAGTACTATAGCGTGAGGTCTACCACACTATGGCATGAGATCTACCTCTAGCTAGTACTATAGTGTGAGGTCTACCACACTATAGCATGAGATCTACCACTAGCTAGTACTATAGCGTGATGTCTTCCACACTATAGCATGAGATCTACCTCTAGCTAGTACTATAGTGTGAGGTCTACCACACTATAGCATGAGATCTACCACTAGCTAGTACTATAGCGTGAGGTCTACCACACTATGGCATGAGATCTACCTCTAGCTAGTACTATAGTGTGAGGTCTACCACACTATAGCATGAGATCTACCACTAGCTAGTACTATAGCGTGAGGTCTACCACACTATAGCATGAGATCTACCTCTAGCTAGTACTATAGGGTAGGGTTAGGTTCCTATTGGCTATTACTTATTTCCATACATTAAATTTAGCAATAAACACTTAATCTGTACACCTCAAACTACACCTGGGTGGGCGATGTATGGCTGTAGACCTCACGCTATAGTGGCACCGTTTGCTCCACCTGGTGACGCTGTTTGTGTTCTCATGTTAGTGGTAATTTTATTGTTTGGTTTTATTTATACTTTCCCTGTTATAGCCTCCAAATACTTACTCTGCTTGCGTTTTTGCAGTTTTTGAATAGCGTCGTTGATGTTTCTGCCGAGGGTATCTTACTGCTATTCCGCTGATGCATTTTACTTGTTATATTTTTACTCTAAGACTACTCATCCTTCTCTTACTACTGTTGTTCATTATCCATGCTGCGAAAAATTTCTGGCAAAGATAACTCGTTGAGACATCGTTAATGGCTCCTGATAATACGTACAATATTATTTGCATATTACAGAAACTGTCACAAGCCAGTTTCTGGGTCTTTGTTGGTACATCTTTGAGCTCGGATATGTCTGCACTCTCCCTCTCAAGCCTCGAGTTGTAATCCGCGGTATCACTTGCTGAATTTTGTCCCGCGTCGTGTTGAGGACAACTTCAAACCACCGACACTGGCATGCACGGGCCAATGCTTCAGCGTCAGCCTAAAGCGTGGAAAAAGCGCTGGAGTCAAGACAGGGAAGATGGAGGGCACGATTTCCTTACTCGAGGCCTGGGGAACCAGAGCTTGACGCCACTCAGGAGTTTTGTAACGTGTGTGAGGTTTTGCTAGAAGGTAAAATCATTTTTCGTGGATGTTGGTTCACTTCACGAAGGGTGGGGATGTGAATGAATCTTGTGAATTTGAATTCACGTTTGTGCGGTCTTTCACGGGAATGAGGAGAAACTTGCTCTGTTCAAATGCTTACAGTCATCCAAACCATGAAATAGGCAGGCTTTTGGCGATGATACACATTTCTTAGAGCAACTGCTTTCTGCCAACTTTCCTTGGCTGTATTCTCTACTTAACTTTACTGTCTATTTTCCGCTTAAGGTTTCAACTATCTCTTTTTGCACGCTTAAACACAAGTGAGGCGGGTTAAATTGAAGTTCAATATTCAACTCAAGTTAGGGTTAACTTTAGAGATCAATTTTGAAAATAACGAACATTAAATTGATCGCGCCTTCATTTAGTTTTCATTAACCATTTATGGAAATTCAGTTAGTGACTGCCGGTCCGAAATTTGAGCTGAACACTAAACTTCAGCTCAACCCATCGCAGTGAAGGTATTGAAGTGCATGCATTCACTCCCCTGTTGTGGAGGCGCGAGTTCCTTTTAACGAAGCCTGCCCGGGCGAGAGCGGCCGCTGTTGCCCTAGTCACGCTACGTTGACTTCTCCTCCTGGGCAATTTTTGACTGCGGATTAACAGAACGCGGAACTAGCGGGACGACCCGCCGAGGCCAGGCAATTGCGCACCGGATCTTGGAAGTGAAAGAATTGGAGGGAGGGAAGAATTAGAACAATTTTCTCAATTTTTCTGGAGTTGTGTACGAACTGTTGAACTTGGAGGGTGCTTGAGGGTTGTCCAGCCCTGATTGGATGGGGGGTCGTTGAGATCTCGAAAGGTTATGGACGGTAGAGGAAAGTTAAGGCTTCACAGATCACTGAAGAAGATGCAGCAGCCGCTGTAAAGTTTTTGACTGACCTGGAGGAAGGCTGAAAGCAGGTTTGCTTGAAGACTTGAAAGTTAGAAGGATTTTTATTTAAACTCTTGAAGGAATGACCTCCCAGAAAAAGGCGATACCTACTTATCACTGATCTTTTTTATTAAAATGCATGAATTTGACCAATTTTTGCAGTTCATCATATGTTGCTGTAAAATCTGTTTATTCACGTTTTTTCAAGTATTATTTTCAAAACACATCAATTCTCTGGAATTTAAACTTCTGTTAAAAATGGCTGAGGTTGCGCATGTTGCTACCGCATCTCATGATGGTGTTGAGTGGTGTGGTGTGGTGCTGCTGAGTGGTGTGGTGTGGTGCTGCTACAGGTTTCAGTATTGCCTTCACTCAAATATTGCGATAAGAACAATAAAATCAACTTCAGTTTAATTGACGGAAGGTTACAGTTAGCCAAACTTTGATTCATTTATGTTTCTACTATGGTAACCATTGTTAAACGTGTACGTGGGATCTTCATCTCTGTGAGTCATTTTTCTGGAAATGTCCAACGTATTTCTAGTGTTTTTGGGTCAATTGAAAGTGCACAGAGGTGTATGTAGTTCTGCTTACATAATTCGCCGTCAATTTCACAGTTGTGTAATGTTATTCCAGTTGTTCTAAATGTTATTGTGAATTCTTACTCCACAAAAGGCATAGGATCTGCAAAAGGTTTACGTTAGTTTTGTTCGTCTATCCTATTGTATGAGGCTAGCGTCCCAAGAGGGTTACTGTTAGGTTACCTCAGCTATAGGTAGGCCTTCGGAATTTCCGTCTTTCGTGTATTGTCGGCAGTTTTCATGCATTCATCGCAATTCCTTCTTTATCTATTTTATACTTCCTTCCTAACGTACTGCTTCTGTACGCAAGGCCTCCTGTGTGGGGACACTTTGTGCATAGATGTGGGAACACTTTGTGCATAGATGTGGGGACACTTTGTGCATAGATGAAGGAACACTTTGTGCATAGATGAAGGAACACTTTGTGCATAGATGAAGGAACACTTTGTGCATAGATGAAGGAACACTTTGTGCATAGATGAAGGAACACTTTGTGCATAGATGTGGGAACACTTTGTGCATAGATGTGGGGACACTTTGTGCATAGATGTGGGGACACTTTGTGCATAGATGATGGAACACTTTGTGCATAGATGATGGAACACTTTGTGCATAGATGATGGAACACTTTGTGCTAAGATGAAGGAACACTTTGTGCACAGATGTGGGAACACTTTGTGCACAGATGTGGGAACACTTTGTGCACAGATGTGGGAACACTTTGTGCACAGATGAGGGAACACAGACATCGCACACTTGACACACGCACCACAAAAATAAGCTCCAGAGGACGGCCAGGCCTCGGGCGCTCGACATTCACGTCTATTTCCTGCGATTGATTATTGACGGGCGATAATTTGGCGTCTTCATCTGATTTGGCTGCAAGCGCTCGGCCTGCTGACTGTGTTGCGAGCCTTGTGCTTCCGACCAGCTGGTTGTGTTCTCAACCAGCTGCTCGTGTTCTCAACCAGCTGCTCGTGTTCTCAGCGAGCTGGTTGTAGTCTCAGCCAGCTGGTTGTGGTCTCAGCCAGCTGCTCGTGTTCTCAACCAGCTGCTTGTGTTCTCAGCCAGCTGGTTGTAGTCTCAGCCAGCTGGTTGTGGTCTCAGCCAGCTGGTTGTGGTCTCAGCCAGCTGGTTGTGGTCTCAGCCAGCTGGTTGTGCTCTCAGGCAGCTGGTTGTGCTCTCAGCCAGCTGGTTGTGCTCTCAGCCAGCTGGTTGTGCTCTCAGCCAGCTGGTTGTGCTCTCAGCCAGCTGGTTGTGCTCTCAGCCAGCTGTTTGTGTTCTCAGCCAGCTGCTTGTGTTCTCAGCCAGCTGCTTGTGTTCTAAACCAGCTGCTTGTGTTCTCAGCCAGCTGGTTGTGGTCTCCGCCAGCTGGTTGTGGTCTCAGCCAGTTGGTTGTGCTCTCAGCCAGCTGGTTGTGCTCTCAGCCAGCTGGTTGTGCTTTCAGCCAGCTGGTTGTGCTTTCAGCCAGCTGGTTGTGCTCTCAGCCAGCTGGTTGTGTCCTCAACCAGCTGGCTATTCTGCGAGCTTTTCAGCCACTCCGCTTTCCCATCTGATTAGCTCAGCAGTGTTTCTATCAAGAGTTTTGCTGACCCGGCGTTTGCGTTGCAACATCTCTTGGTGACTTGGACTCATTTCGGCTGCGAGGAGGCTGCTCGGGCTCCGCTCGGAGCATTATGCTGATGTGCTCTCCGTGCTGAGGTGCATTAGAGAAGCTTCTGGCTCCGGGCATTTGTATCGCCATCGCTCAACATCGAATTATCAACGCATGTTGTGGAAGTGTACAGTGGATATAGTGCCAATGTTAATGAAGCGTCGTTACCTCTTTTACTGCTTCATGCTTGTCTATCATTTGTGAAGGAACGAATACATCGGACCATTACGGCTGTTTACTTCTGCTGTGATCCAATGCACTTGGCAAAACCTGCTTGCGCTGCAACTTGTGCCTGCTGCGAACATCTAGGTAAATTTTACGCTATTGTTGTTACTAACTTTTCTCATTTAAACTGAAATGGCGGGAAGTCTCATGACACTAGTTTGCATAACGTCAGAAATATCAGGGATTTGCAGTTTCCGTAATGATCATTCCTCCTCAGTGCATTGTGTGAAGATCCAACTAGGCCCACATAGACTGTAAGGTGCGTCAACATTAATGCGCATTAGAATTGTTTTTCATGCCCATGTGGGGCTTTGTTTACGCTTATAAGGAGAGTACACCGAAACCCAAGCCAAGACGTAGTCCATGAGGCCTGAATGCTTTCAGTAGAATATTTTTTGTCTAATTTTCGTCACGATGAAATAAAGAATGAAATTTCCTTTAAATGTTGACGTCAGAGCGAACAAAACTCTAATTATCAGTCATTGTATTGAAACTTTAGCTTTTGGACAACGCAAGCTAGAGTGCATCTGTCGTTCCTACGGGCCGAGCTGCGCAACTTTGCCTTCCATGAACAATTTTGAAATTCTGACGATGATTCTTTTTTTCTAAATCCGTCATTTGAGCCGAGCGGTTGCGCCATGGGGGTGTGTCGGACCTGCTGCTGGAGGCATGCTGGCTGTGCTTGTTGGTGCCCTCTTTCATGGCCCGTCGGTTCAACCCTCGGGCCGTCGGTCTCCAGCACGCCGGTCATGCACGCTCGTCCCGCCCTCGTTCCGCCATCTCCGTAATTAACGGCAGCGTCGCCTCATCAGCGCTGACGATGCGAGTTTTTAATGAAGCAGCGCGCGCCTGTCGCTGTGTCTGCTTCTTGTGTTGCTCAGGGAGGGAGGGGGAGGTGTTGGTGATACCTGAGCAGAGAAGCGGTCCTGCTGGAACTTTTTCTGCTTCGATTCTCTACGGTATTTAATTCGAACATTTAACTGTATCAGGTGAGAAAACTCCACGGTGTTTACTCCGAATATTTAACTATCTTTTATGCCAAAAATGTTTCACGTCGAACATTAAAATATCTATGATTGTGCAACTTGGTGGGATGCATCTCGAATATCAAAGTGGTTATTTCTACCCCTTATTTATTTTGAATATTATATATGATCTTGCAGTTATTTTTTCACTTGAAAAAATAACACAAGGCTAAATCGTTCCGCAAAAACAGATTTTATGTGCGATGTGTATCTTAACTGAAAATTTTGAAATACTGATGATTAAGGCAACGCGAACCAAGTTTGGAATTTTGGACAAGTTTAACACGGCCTATAAATTTTTTTTTGCAGGAGGGCGATGATTCAACATGTTATCAATAATCACAGCAAATTACCTTTTCTATTTGAACTGATAACGTAATTTGATGACACTCGTACTGCACATCGAGTACATGGTGTTCTCACAAGTGTTCTTCTTACCTACATAATGTTGGTGAAAATTTATTTTTTACGGAATGTGATCATATTATCGGGGTCCTGGATGTAGTGTTGGTACACAACAGCTGCGGTACGCAGCGAGAACTAGCAGCTGTAACAACTGCAGTTCATAACTGCATGCAACTGAGATAGCATCAAATCATGAACCATGTCAGAACTTCTCGTAGCGGTGCAGAATCGCCACAATTGACAGGTGTTTGTTTGTGCTGTGTAACTGGCCGCAGCTGTACTGTAAGGTGAGATTTGGGCGCAGCTGTACTGTAAAGTGAGATTTGGCCGCAGCTGTACTGTAAGGTGAGATTTGGCCGCAGCTGTACTGTAAGGTAAGATTTGGCCGCAGCTGTACTGTAAGGTGAGATTTGGCCGCAGCTGTACTGTAAGGTGAGATTNGAGATTTGGCCGCAGCTGTACTGTAAGGTGAGATATGGCCGCAGCTGTACTGTAAGGTGAGATTTGGCCGCAGCTGTACTGTTATGTGAGATTTGGCCGCAGCTGTACTGTAAGGTGAGATTTGGGCGCAGTTGCTGTCTAAATGCAGCGGTTGTGATGCAGTCGATCGCTTTCTCTCTAAGAATATTTTAAAGCGTTGATATTAACTTTCTTTGTCACCTTTAGTGTTGCCAAATACTAGTGAGAGCAACTGAGAGCTACAGTGTAGCTGACCAGCGCTCAATGGGTGCTGCTGTAGCGTGAGGTGTACCGCCATATATCGCCTACCCTGGTGTAGTGTGAGATGTACGAATTAAGTGTTTATCGCCAAATTAAATGTGTGGAAATAAGTAATATCCATTAGTGACCTAACCTCACGCTATAGTACTAGCTAGAGGTAGATCTCATGCTATAGTGTGGTAGACCTCACGCTATAGTACTAGCTAGAGGTAGATCTCATGCTATAGTGTGGAAGGCCTCACGCTATAGTACTAGCTAGAGGTAGATCTCATGCTATAGTGTGGTAGACCTCACGCTATAGCAGCACAGGCCACTGTAACCGTTTCACTGCCAGAGTAACTAGCTGAGGAGAAGGCTGAGTTAGAAGCTCCTAAGGTCCCTGAAATAACATGCGAGAGAAAGTGCCGTGAAGAAATGCATTGTTTTACACAACTCGTGCCTATTAGAAAAATTGAAGCAACATTTATTCCTTTAATTTGCAAAAATAGTTGATGAAATATTATTCTCATTAGTTAATAAATGTATTGTTTCAGCCTAATTATTGAAGTTGTATTTTAAAATTGTGTTTCTATTTTCATGAAGTAAGCGAAATTGGCTACCAAAACTCAAATTATTGGCTGTTGAAAGTTTTATTTTCCGCTAATGTAAGTTCTATATTTATATTGACTCCATTTGAAGAGGGACGTTAATATAAGCTCACCAGAAGTTACTGAAAATTTTTATTTCTCGATGCTAATTTACATTCATGAAGTTGAATATTTCACGCACACTCTTCATAAATTATTGCGACAGCATCCCGACTAGATTAGTATATTTACTATTGATTTCAGACCAACGATTAAATTTACTATTGGTTTCAGATCAGCGGTTAAATTTTCTATTGGTTTCAGATCAGCGGTTAAATTTACTATTGGTTTCAGATCAGCGGTGTGGTGATCATCATCATCGGTGCCGTGATAGAGAGCATCTACCGGAACTACCTGAACTTCCTCACGCCGAAGCTGTCCTTCGTGAGCCCGACGATGGTGCTCATCGGCGTCGGCGTCATCATCTTCGTGGTCGGCTTCTTCGGCTGCTGCGGCGCTGCTAAGGAGAGTCGCTGTATGGTCATGACGGTGCGTTACATTCTTAGCTCTTAAGATAAAAAGAAGAGCGACAGTAAAAACGAGCATTACATCTATTGCAAACGTTTCAGAATTGAAATTCCATCATCCGTACTGAAACAGCAGAAAATTCGTCTATTTTAAAAAAAATAAGTAAATCATTTAGAAATCCCACAAAATTCCCTGAATGTCTAAAATTTTATTTGAGAATTTTGTTGTACGAATGAGATTCTCGATGAATCGCCCTATTGGAAATATAATCTTAGTTCTTTAGACTGAAGTGTTGACGCTAGCTTCCTTTGTAACTTTCAGCGTGAGCAAATACCATTTGAAGCAGCAGAGGCTTCAGTGTAACTGACCAACGATCAGTGTAACTGTTCCTCTGCCAGGGTACGGGATACATTCTTAGCTCTTAAGACTTCGCTGAGCTCAATAACTACGTGGAGGTTGTGGTGTGTTCTGCGTTGGTTTATGGGCTATTGATATTCCTCAACACTCGGATAGCAACGTACGTGGGCCACCTGTGGCCACGGAGGGGATTTTCATATTGCTTGCTACTGACAGACCAGTCGTCTCAAACTCAATTTTCACAAATACTTAAATAAAGCAAAATGAAGGCATAAACCAGTTAATGATTGCTATTTTCAAAATTACTTGCTGCAATTTACTTTTAATTACTGTCCTATATTAAACTTCAGTTTAACCAATTGCGGTCAGAGTGTTAAAGTTGGACCAGGGCCGAGATAAACCGTAGCTGTGCCAAATGTGGCGTTGTGAAGACGAGCGTTTGTCCACATAAGCGAATATCGTTTTCAGGATCGAAGACATACGTTGGAATTGCACGTATTCTGGATACAAGTCCTAATTTGTAATTAAGTTGCGTTACTATGAGAAAAAAATAGTAAGCTTGACTTTATTTAAAGAATCGTTTTGCTGGCACAACTTCATCACTGCAAATATCAGGCGAGTGCGAGTGTAAACGTAGAAAAGTTGCTGTACTGTTGCGTACTGTAAATGAATGGCAAAACATAATCTTACGTACGAAAAACATCTCAAGTTTAGGGTCGTGATAAAAACGTAAAATTCATCATGTAAACTAGGATGAATAAATTTATCCTATCAATTGAGGTGCTGCTGTTGACAGCGGGATGGTGCTGTTGACAGCCAGGCGGCACTGTTGACAGTGGCAGTTGTGGATCACAATGCTGGGTTGCCATTCGTCGCCGTCGCCCGTCACAATTGCAGGGCCGGGCCAAAGTTTTAATGTTATTGACGCATCTGCCGTCTCTCCTTGTTGGTGTGCAGCTGCTCGTGCCAACTTTGCGTCGTCGTCTTGTCAGGGCAACTTTGACAACTCAGGCTCAAGTTGCCATTTGTAGGCGAGCGTCTTTGCATCTGTTCGCTTCTGTCAGACGCGATGTTGCGGGAACGATGCAGAGTGTTCTGTGACGGTACTCTGTATTGGCTTGTTTCATCGTTGTTTCGTGCCTTGTCAATGGGTAATTATTCGCTTAGCTTCAAGGAGATATTTTTGAGCTCATGCATTGGGTACCAAAAGACTGCATGTTTAAATGAATTTAATATGACTCTCAGTTTTTAATCCAATAAACAAAGCAAAACATAGTGAATTAAGAAGCCAATCGAAAGCATTTAGTTTTAAATTTACTTCGAGATTATTTACACAATCACAAGCGCGATTCAATGAGAACAAATCAATGCCTTGTACGAAATGACTCCGTAATAAAATATTCAAAAACAAACTTCTCTTCACACTGCCCTTCAGTGTAGACACTGCCCTTCAACTACATACGCTGCTCTCCACAACGTAAAGGCACTCCCCGTTAGAGAGTTCTGTATCATTAGCACCTGTTGGTTCAGCAACATCTCCGCCACCAAACGTACCCTTAGTGTTGCCATCCGGTGCTGAAGATAATGAGTCTTAGCACTT
Source organism: Platorchestia sp. MABIK (assembly GCA_014220935.1). Classification (NCBI taxonomy): domain Eukaryota; kingdom Metazoa; phylum Arthropoda; class Malacostraca; order Amphipoda; family Talitridae; genus Platorchestia; species Platorchestia sp. MABIK. Next base: position 57,460 of record JACJUY010004276.1, on the reverse strand, counting down.
CATGCGAGGTCTCCTCAGTTCAACTATTGGCCTGATCAACTGTACTTTCGATACGCTCGTATTAACTCAACTGAAATAGGAACCGGTTCCTTTTACGTAGTGATGCTCCAAGTGATAGTTATTTTGAGTGAAATTCATTTTTTAACAAACTAAACAATACGAGTATTGGTAAACTGCGGCAATACAAGTAGTTGAATTGCAAGAAAAGAAGACGGAGAATAAAAAACTGCATGCATTAGTGAAACGATGAAGTAGCGTCCGCAGGGCTAAAACTTTGCACACAATGATTTGGCTTAGCTAGCTCAATGGGATATTTGGTGCTCACAACAGATCACCTGAACTGCTTTTATTAGAAGTAGGTTTACAACCGAAGTTGAAACAGTTGTGGATTCCAGTCTCGTGTTGAGTGGCCTTTCTCTCCGAATTTAGAGCCACTCAACCCAATTACTCACCGAATCACTTGCATGGGGAGATTACTCACCGAATCACTTGCATGGGGAGATTACTCACCGAATCACTTGCATGGGGAGATTACTCACCGAATCACTTGCATGGGGAGATTACTCACCGAATCACTTGCATTGAACAACTCACCGAACAACTTGCACGTCACACGTATCTCTTCTTCCTCCATTTGCCATAGTTGCAGATTTCTGTCTGATGTTAAGTGTTTTTCTCGCCTTTTAGGGAGATTGGTCACCTAACACTTGCAGCCTCACGTGTCTTCACTTGCTGTATTTCCCCTAGTTCTGAGGGCACTTGTGTTGCAGTTCGCGGTGCTGGTGGTGGTGATCTTCGTGGTGCAGGTGTCGGCCGGCATTGCGGCCTACGTGCGGCGTGCTGACGTCAAGGACCTGCTGAAGGAAAACCTCCTCGCGTCCATGAACAATTACAACGAGAGCAACGCCAGCATCTACAAGACTTGGAACATCATTCAGCATGACGTGAGTGCTGGCGTTATCGTCTCTTCCATTTATGGTTTAGGCTTAAAAAACGAGTTATTGTGCTCAGGTAAAAATCATCAGCTAATGAGGTTACCTGCACGCTATTTTGTGTTCAGGTTTAAAAAATAATTGTGTTGCAGCAAAAATCATCAGCTAAAGGGTTACTTAAACGACATTCTGCTAGTTGCGAGGGTATGAGTTGTGTTGTTGGACGATGAGACGCTTGGGTGGTGTTGCGTAAACTTCAGTCATGATTTTAAAAACTCGAAAAATTGAGCGTTTCTCGTTGAAATTTTCAGCTGAGCAGCTGTGGAGTCGCATTGCTGCATTCTACTATGCTTACCACGCTAACTCATTTTGGCAACGCCTGGTAATGATCGTTTGTGTGTTTCAACTGTTTTGGTCTCACAATATTCGACTTTTTGCAGACCTCAGTTTCAATAACCTTTTAGTGTTTTTTAAATTTTTGTAGTTTCAATTTTCAAAGGGATTTCATTTAATGCCTCAAATAAAATCTAATTTTGAATTCAGTTGAATTCAGATGCCATCAAAATGTTACTTTAAAAACAAAAATATGTGATCACATTCCAGTTTGTGCCAAGCCGTAAATTTTGACAGACGTTGCGCCGCGAAGTCCCGGTTGCATGCGGTTGCCTCCCGGCATTCACCTCTGCTTCATTCCGTGAAGTTTGTGTGCGATACCTTACAGTACATGTATCTATGGGAATTACCCTGTCTAACTTTTTCACCAGAGCATGCATGTTTTTCGCCGCCAAAGCAATTTAATTACTTGGGCGACAAAAAATATGCATGCTTAGGCATTCTTAAAAATATGCAAAAAATAGGCTGCGGCGAAAAAGTTAGGCTGGGTAGCGCTCTCAAGGCGAAAATGTGTGAGGGCCCGAGCTGAGAGTTAGGTAGGCCTTCTTTTTGCTGAATTAAAATGTTTTTGTTGTGTTAAGTACTTTTTTCGGTTCACTGCTGTCCTGTTTTCTAGCACCTACTACTTTCTTCTTCAACTTTTCATGAACTTCTTTCTCAACTCACTGTTTCTATGCACTTTCTGCATAGATTCCGTATTCCATCATCTCCACACTAAATAGTGCCTTCTTTTTTCCTCTCTTCGGAACGTTTTTTTTAGCGGTCAGGGAGGTGTAAACTAACATCTGACCTAATTTAATCTAATCTAATTTTCTTTCTTCTGAGGGAAACTGCTTCTCTGCCTTTTCTTTTTTTAGCTGTTAGGGTGTTTTGCATTAACATCTAATCTAATGTCACAGTACATGTGCTGCGGGACAAACTCTTTCGAGGACTGGATGGCCACGAGTTACGGCGAGCTATACAAGGGCGTCCCCGACGACTGCTGCAAGGAGAGCGTCCGCAACTGCGGTCACGGCATCTTTGAAAATCCAGATCAGGTAATTTTTCCAGTCTATTTGTTCACTCAGAAAATTTTTCCGCCTGGAAAATGAAAGTAATCTCGGTAAATTGATGCGATCAAATGTTATGGTTTTAACTCATCCCGTTCGGAAATTATGAGTTAACTTTCGAGAGAAATGTATTTTTTTCGCTCTCAATTTTTTATATTTTCTGGTAGATTTCTTGTACATGCAGCAATTCCTCCACAATCGTACCTTTAGAGTCCTCCTTTCAACAGTTACCAGTTACACACTTTCCATTAAGAGGAAGTGAGTCTCTAAAGTTTCACCCTCTCAGTAACTCTAGTTATTATAAAAACGAACAAAATTCACAATCACACTCAAAACGACAGCCTATACCAGGTGTCCCAGCGTGCGGCCACCCTCAGCTGAGCTGCAGACCTCGTGCACTCATCGCCATCCAAACCACAGCCCTGCACCGACTGTGTCGTTACGTGGTCCTCACTTAACGGGCTTTCCATATCATAAATAAAAGTTGTGCATTTCACCTTCCAACCTGACGTCTATTTGTCTCAGATTATAAAAATCAATACAGAAACAGTGACTTTCAGCGATGAGCTAATATTTTTAGGCTTATTCTGTGATTGCAAATTTTCGTGAATGACACCCTCAGGGAGATGCAACTATCGTATCTCCATGTGAAGGGCCCTTTATAGCAGCTGATCATTACCTAGAATGCTGCAACTTATTTTGACCTTCCTTTTCTTCATTGGAGGGTGGTGCGAAGATGTAAATTTGTTTGTGAAACTTATTTTTTCAACATTTAGACAGTTGTTTGGCATCATGCCATGCTACTTCAGTCGTATTGTTATACCGGGCGATTTTTAAATATGGGTCCTTAAAGAATCTATAATGACTCATAAAAAGGATGGATTTTAGAAAACAAAGCGATTATATAATATTGTGCAACACTAGTTTTATTTTGATAACTTTTTTGAGGAACATATTCTTCAAATACTGCTCCCCTGAGCGAGATCAGAATCTGTGTGATTTAGCAAGCTGCTCATTGCGGCGCTGGTGAGAACTGGTCCAATTCACTCGATTTCCGCCTCGATGGAAGCCTCGAGTTGGAGTAGTAAACTAACCTCTAATCTAACCTGCAGTGGTTCACATGATGCTAATGTGAGTGTTTGTGAGCAGCTGAACACAATCTACAAGGACGGCTGCTTCGACAAGCTAGAGGGAGATCTGCTCGAGAACGTCACCATTCTGGGCAGCATCGCCATAGGCATCGGCTTTGTGCAGGTGATGAGGGCTGAACTGGGCGTGCCAGCGGCAGAGACGCTTTTGCATCCTACTCCTGCGCATGGGATTTTTTATAGGGTGTAAATTATTGGCGTCAGTAGTGGCCTCAGAAATGTATATTTCTGTTTTGTTTGCACGGGAGTTTGATAGGGCGAAATTAGTGTAAATTATTGGCGGCGTCAATAGTTGTCAGTGAAATACGAATTTCTATTTTACCCATAGAGAAACAATTGAGTGATTGAGGGGGAAACTTCTTTACTTGTAGTCACGCGAGCAACACTTCGCGTGAATACGATTAGAGAATAAACTGTTTAGATGAGGATGAAATGATTAAATGTAGATCTATGCTGTTCAACTATTTATATTGAAATATTTTTACAACCACTCTGTCTAATAATGAAATGTTCTTAAATAATGTAGATGTTAGTTTTCCAAAGCTCTGAGAAAAAACGTTGGCAAGAATTATGTAGTAGGGTTTTGGGAATTATTTCTCCAAATCATTCACATGTGTGACCTCGTCATCTTACTCGAGGCAATTGGCCCTTAAAGATGCATCACTAATTCCATTTCACATTTGCAGGTTTGGCGTACGACGAATTTTTTCTATTGTAGATACGGTTTTAGATGTCTTCTTTAGTTGTTTTGGGCCATATTTAATTTTTATCATTGACGCATGTTAAGTGTGTGCGTACGCAGACTTGTCAGCGTACATATGGTCATCTCTACAGCCCCTTCGATAGTTGAAAAACCAATGTTGAGCATTTCATGCATCAACTTAATGGAAATAAACTGATTTTTCTTTGTTTTCTTTTCATTCTTTTCTTTTTTTCTTTTTCTTCTTTTTCTTTTTATCATTCTTTCTAATGAAGTCAATTTTGTGCAGCTGGTGGGTGTGGCATTCGCCTGCTGTCTCGGGCGGTCGCTGAAGCGTCAGTACGAGACGGTCTAAAGCGGCCCGCGCCTCTGCGCTGGGTATCATCTCTCGGCCGCTCCCTGCCCTGCTTCTCACTTCTCTTCTTAGGAGCTCCAGAGGCGGTCAAACAAAGCAAATTTCCTTATTTTCCCATAAAGTGATAATGACGTACGTGAGTTCTCCGTCAAAACGGGCCCCTACGATTTGCTGAGGACACACCCAGAGTCGGCCAACTGTCGTACCTGCCTGTCGTCTGCAGCATAATGGATCTAATTGGTTAATTTTTTCCACTATTCCTTTTTTTATGTAGTCTTTTAAGGAGAATGGAACTCGTGTCATTTATTGAGAGCTGTGCTGTTTGCTGTTTGTTGTTGAAACACCTACGTTCAGATTTGCGTTGTGAGGAAGACTTCAATATCGAAGTATAGTGTGGTGGAAAGCTAGATTTTCTTTCGAAAACCGCCTTCTGCTTTTTACGTTTGCCTTGCTATTTTAAACGGAAAAGAAGTAAAAAATTTCGTATTAGTGCTTGCTATTAAATGGTTTTCTTTACTAGGCTATGAACGATAAGTTCAATATTGTGCGTTGTTGAATAATCGCGAGGAAATAGACAAAATGTTTCCTATTTTGCATTAACTACGTAATCGACTACCTAGTTGATAATGTGTGCTAGGTTTTTAAAATTGATGACGAGTATTTGAAGAGTTTTCCATAAAACAATTTTCATTTCACTTCATACAAGACGCTGCGCCGACCCACAGCTCTAAATTCTCGGTTGTAAACGAAGAGCTGCTGAGACACCGGCCTCCTTTGCGCTGTTCTTGAATGGAGATCGTGCGCTTGAGTGGGCGTTGATTATGTCATATTATTTGTACGGCTGTTACTTCTGCTGGTGTGTACCATCGTAATAAAGAATCCTTGATATAAAGCAAACTCGTCGCTTTTGTTTTTGTAATCTCATCATTGTAATCTCATTATTCTTAATTTACTCGAGTGCTCAGGTCAGCTAACAGAAAATCCCTCGTGTAACTTTGTGTTATTCTTCCTTGCATTCACTTCGAAACGTTTTTTTTTTTAAATATCCCCCATCCTTTCTAATAATTCATTCCGCGTTTTTTTAACTCGTTCTAGTTGTTTCATTTGATTCTTGTACAAACTTATATAAAGCTACAGCACTGTTCGTCCAAATAACAACTTCATATTAACAATGGCACAATTTCTTGGCTTGTAGCATTATTTTTACCTTCTCATGTACCGCACTTGTAAAATTTTATGCCTGCAAAGTGTTACCGCTCACTCTAGTGCTCATGAATTGTTTACGAATCTCGGCAAGTGATTCCTTACGTAGAAACATGTTCAACTCTTTTCAATGATCTTCCCCTGTCAATCTTCTCTTCCATTGCCCTTTTCTCGTATATCTAGTAGTCCTTCGCCTCTCATCGCTCATTGATCTGAACTACTCATTAAAATTTATAGTTCCGAACTCATCGCTATCCTTTACTTGCTTCTTTATGGTAGTTAAGCACAACGTGGGCGTATCGTGCAAAATTGAACACGCCATTTCAAGAAACACTCGCATCAGCTGTACTTGAGAGAACGTAATCAAGACAGGGACATATTCAAGTCTCCAAGCTTTAATCTCAATAACGAACAGCTAGAGCTGGTGTCGCACTCTGACCTGCTCAAATAGTTCCAGTCTTGGCTGCGAGTCATTCCAGTTGAGCTGGGACTCCGATGCTTTGGCTGAGACGCTTGTATCGAGAGGCCATTTGTGGACACTACCTGGATTGAACTACAAAGCCGTGTTGGTTTGACTGTATAAATATTAATAAATATTCATGGACAAAGGCTTAGGTAGAATATTCAGAGCGTTTAAAAAATATCGGTTAGATGCGAGAAAAATACAGTAGATGTTGACTTTGGGTTACTTTGTTAGCATATCGAAAATGACTGATTTTACGAATTTATACTTCCGTACGATATGGTCCTGCTCTAGCATCACATGAAGTCTGCGCGACATATAGAGTGCTTTTAAGATATCGCAAATGTACCTAACACACTAGCTTCCCTATAGTTCTTTCATGTATGCTGAAACTTATGAATTATGTCTTTTTTGCTACCCAGCTTCCATGTTTGTATTGCTGTATTTTTAGAGCTACGTGATAGAGTATTGTTGGGCAGTTGGTTTAGATGCTATCTTCGTATCGTTTCAGCTACAACTTCTCGCTGAGATCGTATGGAACTTGTCTTCCTGTTAGACGCTTCAATGAGCGATTCATTGAGCGCGTTTTGCTTCATCAGAAATAAAAAATCGTTAATAATTCTATACTCCTAACCAAAACTTTGTCCGACCTGAACCACTTATTGCATAATGTTATTCGAATTGAGATTATGTGAAATACGTGAAGTTTCTATACTAGTCCTGAGCGAGGTACGCGTGGCTGGAAACTGTACTCGAAGGTGATTTTATACGGCTGTAGTATAGGTGCTTACCTACGTTCCTGTATAACCGCGGTGCTCAAATATGTGTGTGCTTGTGTGGGTCTCGCCTCGCTATTAGTTGCTGTAGTGGCAGATTATGCGCCTCTCCAGTGTGGCTTGTTTGTACTGGATGTGGCCTCTCCAGTGGGGCCTGCCTGCTTTGGATATGGCCTCTCGGTGTGGCTTGTGTGCACTAGATGTGGCCTCTCCAGTGTGCTCTGCCTGCACTGGACGAGGCATTAGCTGTGCTGTGTTGCCGCCGATGGCGCCCTGTAGTTCTGCAGAAGCGGACCTAGCATTTTGTTGGCTTTTCGCGCGTATGAATAAGGACACGCACATTAAATTTTTGAGTCAACTGCTTCTTCTTCCAGGCCGAAGGATTATCTTGTGCACATTGAGCTTCTTTTTCGTACATTGAGCTTCTTTTTCGTTGTGGCGGACGGTTCGCATCACGCATTTAGGAAGTGGGTTGTCAAATCTATTTAGGTATGCTGAAGAGCTGATGGATTGACAAATGGGGAATATATGAGGCAATTTTAGAGTAGTCCTGTTGTTTGCGGGCAGAGTAGAATATAGGTGAGCAAAGTTCGGAGCGACGGCGTCCTGTTCTGTCTGATGCTGCCTCGGCACTCGTGGCGGACATGTTTGATTGCGCGCAGGTCATAAGTTTCCCTTCGTGCCTTCTTCTCTCGCTTTTCGTTTCGCGGGTGTTTTTAAAAACTACATTCAACTCTTATGTTCTTCATTTGCTATTTTTTTTATTTCACTATGTGAGCTACTTGAAGCGCTGAATATGATTTACGCATAATGTTTCGTTACTTGGCGTTTCTATTGAACATTTTCGTTCTTTCATCAGACAGGTGATGAATAAGTGAACATTTTTGCGTCAGAGGAGTGGGAAAGTTTTCTATCAGTTCGACAGAGGCACCAAAATAATACTTTTCATTACTGCTCACAGTCCCGTCCTTGAGTGTGTCCAGCGATGTTAAGGAGGGTTGTTGCTGGTGTTCTTCGATGATGCTAGTGATTGAAGTATTATTATTTTGGTTATTTGACAATTTTAAAGAATTCAAACAACTTATTTACGACAAGCGATACAGAAGTAGATTCTTTCTTAAGTCTAGTGCAATGGTCAAATTCGAGCATAGCTACCTGTGTGGGCACGAATAAGTTCAGTGACTTCTAGCTAGGGCATCCTACCACCAACGCTGTTCTGAGGTGTACAGTTGGGTCTGCCTAATGGCTGCGGCGGTTTACTGGAGCATCCCTGCGCGGAGAACGAGATTGCTCTGCGTGCGGTCTACTCAGCTAGTCCCGCAAGTAGGCAGTCGAAATTCCTGGTCTTTTACCGGAATTTTAGCGAATTCTGAAAAAAAAACAAAGTGAACTCGTTTAAAAATATGCGGAATAAGATTGCCTTTCAGCGGAGGGTGAAGTTCTTTCGCTCCTCTGAACCAGCTGTGTGTTATCCATCCCCTCTGGAGAAGATATATTGATTGTGTCTGTCCTCCTCAGTACACGTTTGTGAATTAGAGATCTAGTAGTAACTCGCTGCAGGATCACCACTGGCTGCAGCAGGCTGTCGTGGGCTTCGTATTGTGGTGAAGTGAGCCTCATATTTTCCGTTTGTTTTTCTTGCTCGCTCGTACAGCGCGCCGGCCCTCCATGCCACTGACCTCCTCCAACAACGCTGCCGATACTTAATTTGTCAGTATTCATCTTCTCAATTATTATTTTGCTCTTGTTGAGTGGCTGCACTCACTCGTTGAATCTCATGTTGAAGTTGTTGAAAACCCCGTCTCATGTGCACTATTTGTAAGCTTCTTTTCAGCAATTGATTGGAACTTTGAGACTAGGATATTTTCTCGTGAGCTGGACAGCTCGAGGTACTTGACGCTTGTGATGTTTGCGCTAATGTCCCAAGAGTGTAACTGAAGAGACATTTTGTATTTAATCTTACAGCTGTGTAGTGTTTTACCGAGTCTTGCGACTGTTTTAGATTACGGCAGTATAAGTTTACATGGCATTTACGTTCTGATTTTGTATTGGTGTGCTTGCGGCGTTCAAGTTGTGATCAAATGGCGCAACGATTGCTACTTCCTTCCAACTTCTGCTCCTTGCCAAACTATTGCTTAATGGCACTGCTTCTTAAGCTTGTCTACTGGAAACACTCTAGATTATTTTTAGTTAAGTAGAAATAGGAGCTTCTTATTGGTACGGTGCACTAGATAGAGAATAGCGGCATCGTAAGTTAGCAGACAGGCTTGTTGTTCCTGCCTCGTTGTGTTGGGCGCTCGGCGCGCTCTTCGTTAACTACTTTGTTAACTACGCAAAGAAAATTATTTGAATAAGCATGTGTTGTTGCTCGGCGCACTCGTTGATGAAGATAATTTTGTTAAACCTGCAATTTTTCACTTTTTACTAAACTCGTCTGAAATAAGAGTTTTCTTCGCTTGTTCCGCGTACTCCTGTGCATTTGCTGCCAATTAATGTATAATGTAATGAGAACTTTATACCAGACATCAATGCGTCCTTCATTGTAGAGATGTAGGCACCGATGATTAGAGCGTTTTGAAGTCTTGGGCGTGTTGGATGATTTTTGCCAGGCTATCGTCCACTTGTTTATTTCCATTGATCTGGTTACCATTCTGATTACCTCACAGCCTGAACGTCTACCTACGAAGCAACAGCTGAATTCCACTCTCCTTATTATTACAAAGTGTGCAGTTTGTGGATCTAGGATGCCCATTTCTCGGCGAGTCTCGCCGCTCGTTACCCAGTTTAACTTTTCGCCGCCTGCTTGCATGTTTTTCGCTGCCTAAGCGATTGAATCGCTTAAACGCTTAGGCGGCGAAAAACATGCATGCAGGCGGCGAAAAAGTTGAACTGGGAAGCCGTTCTCTCACACGGTCGCAGGAAGCTGCAGCCTGAGCGTGAAATGTTTTTTCTTGAAATTGGCATAGGACCTTATATTTTTATACGCATGTTACCTGTTGATCTTAGTCTAGTTTGATTGTCACCTAGAGAGAAGCTTTTGAAGAAAACAGTACGCGATTTTTCTGAAGTTTTGGGTCCGTAATTTCATTTCAGTGACTGTAAGTTCGGTGCTGCGCACATTGGCGACCCTTTTTGGATGACCTTCCCTGTTGGCCAACGGGTCGCATTTCTGACGAGCGAAATTGCTCGCAACTGTTGCCCTACTTCGAAGTCCAGAGTTTTAATGAGGAAATATCACCAATTGTGAGGCACTGAATTCCGTGCTGAAACGAGCACATCATTTCTGAAGGCGGGCATAATGGTTTCTTTCCTAGTCCGAGTGAACTGAACGGCATACAACTCCAGCACCAAATAAAACGTCACCTCAAAATTGCAACTACGTCGCCCCGCGGCAATAGCAGAAACGATATTCACCCTGTATATAGAAATGATGAACCGGGGAATATCGAATACATCGATGAAACGTCTCTGTAGCGTCTTCGGTGATGGAACATCCTATATGATAATAGTAAAAATAATAATAATGATAATAGTTTGAAGCAGTTTGTGACAGAACAGCAGAACCTCTCTCGCGATTACCTTTACTGTGCTTGTGTGGCCGGTGTTGTGATGTGACCACACGCTGTTGTAATGCTGGCCCAGCATCACTTATGTTGAGTTCCTATCGAGGATATCGTTATATCGTCCTCTCCTACTTTTATTTCAGCGAACGAATAAACTCCCCATTATTTGCAAGTGTGTTAATTTTTTAACTGTACCCTTAATTTCAAAATGAAAAGCAATTATGAACATTATTTTATTTTCCCACGTACTTTGCGCATTTTATCGTTGATGTCATTCAAAATTGACTGCGCAACTTGGTAGAAATAGTTGACTGATCTGCGTCTCACGCTGACATGCGCTGAGACGGAGTGCCTCTCGTGAGTGGGAGTGTGGGAGTAGTTGCCCTCCGCTGAGGGGAATGTCCCTCGTGAGTGAGAGTGGGAGTGAGGGAGTAGTTGCCCTCCGATAGCTAGGTGCCTCTCGTAGGAGTCGCGTCCCTAGAGGTGTGACCAACGTCCTGCTTCAGGGCGTCCTTTGACCGATTCAGGGTGTCCTGAATGAGGATGCCTGACTCGACACGCCTAAGGCACGAGTGGCAGAAGTAGGGTCGATCCATGCGAGGGTGGACTGCCTCACGGTAATCTGCTCTCGCTTAGCCACCTCTCCCACGCGTGCGAATTCAATGGCAGAATTTAAAGGTGAACTGTTTTCTGAACGCTGTGGCCGAGTGAATTTTCTTCGCTCTAAAACAATAAAGTGGAAGATTTGGTCTCAGCGTACCTTGATTTTAGATAGAATTCTTGAGTTTTCCTTGGAGCTACGATACGTCGCGTGAGAGTAGGTTGGTGGCTTTGTCTTCCTTGCAAGTGTCTCTGGCTACCTTCCCAAAATTCACGCATACCTGCGAGTTGTGTTAAGGCTGATGTGATGTATTTTGGTGTCGGGGTTGTTCCCATCCTCAGGAGGGAAAATGGCAGCTAGCCGAGCATTGTGGGTTAAATCGACATCAGTTTTATGCCTAAGTTCACTGTTGTTTGTTTAGCACATGCTGGCTCTGTTGAAACACTTCTATCCGATACGGGGTTGAAAAGTTTGAGGTATTAATGAGTATAATAATTTTCAGCTCAAATTTTATCTATGAGAATTGGTGCTCTCATAGGGAATACGTGAATACCTGAGTTAAAGTTTAGGTAGGCTTTCCTTTTATTGGAAAAAGATAGTTTTTTATTTTGTTAAGTACCATCTATTTTCGCTTCACTGTTACCGCGTTTTTCACCACCTACTATTTCCTTTAACTTTTATCTTGATTTATAAACTTATTTCAAACTTGTTTTCATGCATCCCGAGTGTAAACTTCCCGCTCGCAAAAGTTCATTCTAAATGCTGCCTTCCTCTCTTTAGAACGCCTTTGTTGCGGAAAGGAAGGCTTAAACCAACAACCAATTTAATCATTGATTTGTGAATTTTACGATTCTTACTTGAGACTTTCTTCCTCTCGACTTCTAGCGCTTGCTCCCTGATAGCCAAATACGTATAGGCGACGAAAACTTCTCCAGTCGTTCAAGCGAGATGAAATTAACAGATTTACTGGTAGTCTTATCCTACAGAAATGAGTTTCCCTCCATCCAGCTCGCAGCTTAATGTTGATGTAAAAGCCATTAACATTAATTCAATGTCAATGATTCCTAGGCCACGCTCGTATCATCGAGATAAAGGATCAAAATTCGAAAAAAATCTCTTTGAAACCTGAAATGAAAACTGTTTGAAAATGAAGAAATAAAAACTGCTAAAAACTGATTTTCAAACATTGCCGCTGGATGAGAGGACCTGAAGGAAGTACGAAGAACGTCTTCGCTTGCGGCTCGTCTACACAGTACGGGGCGCCGTGTGAGGGCCTCACCGAACCTGTATTTTGTGTCCAATAAATTAGGCAGTAAAATTTGACGATGTCCTAAACTTGAACGGATCTTCCAAGAAAGAGTAATGATGAGTAAGAAGAAACGATCTGATCATGTAGTTTTTTAAAATTTTCTAGAAGAAGATAGAGGAGTTGAATTCAATGGAACATTTGTACTTATTTCACTTGTGTAGGTTCTTGCGTAGTTTTACATCTCTTTGATGATTGGGTCCAAATTTAATACTGAATTTTAAATTTGGTGCTCCTTGATTGTAAATGGGAATTTTTAAGCTCATGTCGAGGATAGTTTGTTTAATTAAGGCAACATACCGAGCAGAGACAGCCTTGGCTACAAAAATGCGGTGCTGGTGACGTCGCAGACGACAGCGTTCGTATTGGCGCCCTCCAGAGGAGTAGGTAATTCGCTTGTCGTCACAGCGACTTAGGTCAATTTCAACCGCCACAATTCCTGTCTTTTCTCTTTTGTATTTGATGTTTCTTTGCCAATGCTGATCTTCCTGCTGGCTGCGTCCCAAGTTCTCAGAATGTTAACGATGGGTATGTTCATTTGTATACAGAAGTCTAAGCAACCTTAATTTTATTATTTATATGGCAGAGTAGAACAAAATAGGACAGTCTGTCTAAGTAGGGGGTGAACAATTATTAATCTGTTGAGCCAGAGCTTTTGTACAGTATTTGCTTGGTATTGTGTTGCTACAGTAATTCTAGAGATATTGCTTTAGTGTACATACTTGAAAATAAATTTGTTGCTGCACTGAAGGTTTACTGATGTAACGTGATCTCCCTAGTATTGTTGTGTAAGATATGCAAACATACTGAAGCCTATCCGATCGTATCCTTTATTTAGGAGATTATTTCATGTACTATCTGGACTTTAACGAGTTTATCCGATATTTGAGCATCTATGACCAAAGAGCCCTGCTCTCAGCAGCAGAGGCCAATGCAGGCACTTCTCATGCCATCTAAGTCGATCGTGATGGTGCGTGACTGCCTGGTATTTGGGGCAGTAAGTCAAGGACACAGTTAATTTACAATATTTAATGGGCCCTCGTACTAAATGTTACTAATGCGCTGAATCTGAAGTAAAAGGTTGGCTTAATGTGCACCAAGTAGTCGTAATCCTTTGCATCTTCTCAGAGGGACTTGCGAGGGAACACGGGGGCGTTCGCGGCGAATCATGACGGTTATGCTTGTTAATCTACAACTGATTTGTTTGTCCTGGATTAAAGGCAAAACTCATAGTCACGTGAATGAGGTAGCGTGGAAAAAATATTTTGACATGAGCCGCTATCGCTTCCTCTATTGATAACTGTAGCATCAGAGTGCAAATCATCCTTAGCGTACGATCGCGCCATTCCCTTGACATAAACCTTCGCTTAGCTCCTTAGATCCTTGTCTACTCAGCCTGGGAAGTAAGCGAGACTTTTCCTATATTCTCATGGCTCAGGCACTCTTCGGACGAGTCGAGCGTTGCGGACAATTAGCTAGAATTCGTCCGGTTCAGACGAAAAGTTTTTGGCGATTCGAGTTCGTCTAAACTTGCTGCGTGAACCAGAATGGCGCGTGAAGATGTTAGTCTAATTTTTATTCGCCGTGACTGTGTGTCCAAAATTGGAGAGAGGTACAAACAGCAAACGAAGTAGTTACCAGTAAATAGGCTTCGTAGTAGAAATTGTGTCATTTTTTCGTAGTGTAAATTTCAGTGTTTTCACGTCCCACAGCTCCAACCAATTGTTGGGGAAACTTGAAGAGTTGAAAAGTACAGACAACGTATTTTTTCAATATACATATAGAGTAAAGCCTTCCTTTCAGCCATATTCGAAAACTGAGGAATTTTCCGACTGCTTTATATTCGAAATAATACTGAAATAATTATTATACTGAAATGATTGTTACCGAACTACACAGTGATGGGTAGCTAAAGAGCACCAAATGGTGTTGTCATGTATTGTGTGGTCTACCACAGAGCATCATTTTATTTTCCAACATGTTGACCACATCTTTTGATTTGACAGTAATGCTTGGCCTGCAACTTGTGTTAACCCGCGCAGGGAAGTTGAGATACGCTAAGCATGTAGAAGTACTGGTATCTTTTGCAATATAATTAATGTATCGCACTTGTTACACAGGGTGGGCAATCATTACAGGGAGTCTGAATAATGTTCCCTCTCATTCGCGTATTTCTCTGAGACAGTTAACAAAATGCGTGACCACCTCAGCAGGATCTAATTAGACACATAGTCATGGTCAGGATAGTTAGTAGTGTGCCATATTTAGAGCGTAATGAGGTTGATGTGGAGCGTTATTGGTTCACTTCCTCCTTATATTGTATTTCTTGTTAAATTTGTTCCCTAGTGAGTTCTTTGGAGTTCACTGCCGAGTGGCAGCTTCTTCCTCATTCTAATGTCGGTCACTACCTGATGCCAGAGTAAGTCTAATGATGATGGTTATCACAACGGTAATGTGAGTAGAAAAATGTTGACGTTGAAGGATTAATTTTACTGCTAATGATAACCAAGCAAGGGACATTATGCTCAACTTCGTGCCTGTCACCGACGTGTGAAATTTGCCCAAGCAATTGTAGAAAGTTCAACTTTCCTTTTGGGGGAAACTTTTTCCGTTCAAAATTTAACGATGTGATTTTTTGAGTGATAAAGCAAAATTGAAGTGAATCGTATTATACGAATGTTCTATTTCTCAATTAGTACTTGAATTCACGTGCGATTAGTGTACTTAATTACCTCTCCAACTGCTTGCTGCAGCTTCTCAAGCTTGGCCAGAGGATCCAAATCAAACCTCGCGAGTCGAGACTTCGTGACTCTGACCACGGAATCAGTACTCATTTAGAGGCTGAGAACTCTAATTCATTGAAAGCTTTTCGAGTGAACCGGGCTGTAGAAGTATGAAGGTCTGTCTCACTGCTGCTGCTGTTGCCGCTTCACCTTCGCTGAACTGCACCTCTCGCCTTCTTTGGGTCCTGGACACTTGTAAATTAGCCTTTGTTTTCTGCAAATTTTTCAAATTGGTTCTGCATTCCTCGTACAAAATATTATTTAATCCACTGAGGTTGAAATCTTGAATTACTTTCAAGGCTCTTTTCAATGAGATACAACTACCCACTTGACTGTGTTTATATACTCTCCTGAAACTGTAGCATTCTTACACTGAAAATATTCGATTTTGGTTCAGTGTCCAGGTCCAAATATATTCAGTATATGACCTTTGGATTAAGAGTTTGTTATAATGCTGCGTACGAATGATAAATTGTGCAATAAAGTTCAAAACTGTAACGGTCTCTTTGTACCTTTTATTCGTAATTAATTAAACCAATTCTATCAAACCGAATTATCGGAAAAAGACAAGTAGGTAATTGCACTCACCCTTGTTCACGAAGTAAGGCCTCTTGGAAACTAAATGACTGCTCATTATTGAAAACTTGATGTGCAAGTTCGTAGCTTCTTTTCTGCTGGAGTTCCGCTGTAATTCCTATATGTGACATCTATTTCCATATAACACAGAGAGCGCTCAGTAATCTTCCGTGACTGCAATGAGTATATTTGGTTCAGTGCGCACATATGACGCAGCTTGTCGTACTTCGCTGTAGCGTGAGCCTACTCACTCGACTATGCTAACATTAAAGCACAATTAAGCCTAGGAAAAGTTCTTGTTGCTTCTTGGTAACGCCTAGTTTCTGTCAATGCTTGCACAATTTCATGGATTTCAATGCATCAATGATGATGTGATCATACAAAATTTACTTCCTGTCTGCTTCAACAGGCTTGTTAAAAGAGGTCAGAGCTACTTCACTCGATGTATATATTTTACAAAATTTTGACTCAACGAGTGAGCAGAATCAGAAATGTGAATGTAGAAATAAACAGGCTAGAAATAGGCACAGGTAAATTTAGCGAGTGTGTGGGAAATCTTTATGCAGAATAGTCGTCCGCCACGAAATACTTCTTTATATACCAGTGAGCTGAGGTACATTTCCGCACAGTACGCATGGTAGACTGACCCCAAGCAGAGGAAAAACTGGTTTATCTCGCGAATGTTGCAATGAGCTAAACATTGAAACATGAGGATCTCAAATTACCAATGAAGCACACTTGACGGACAGTACAGTCAGGTGAACACAAAAGCAGTCAAACATGACCTCAACAAATTTGTGTACTGCGAGTCCTGGAATACAATGAAGGCTTTCTTTAATCAATTTCTTCGATCCATTCTTCGTAATTAAATGGTCTCATAAGTAAAATTAGGGGCATTCTAGATTGAATATATGTGAAATATTTTACGCGTTTACCTAATCATTGAAGCTTGAAATAAATTTATTTTAGGTGACATGTGATTAATGTATGTGTGTAACAATATACTCGCCTAATTGTAGATCTAAGAGAGTAAAATTTTAAATATTTTGAATTCATGTATTTACATGTATTATAGAGAAAGGTTTCAAAATTTGAGTAAAAATCCTGGGTCTTCTTTGTGATTTTAACAATTATGTCGTACAAAGAAATAGAAATTATCGGTATATGTATGTCCGTAACTGTCGGTTCAGGCTGTACGGAAAGACTGAAGTTTAGGGGTCGGCTGTGATTCGTATAGTTGTAATTTCTACCACTGAAGCAATTATGGCTTACAATTTTTCAAATTTGCTAAGAAAGGCCATCGTTCCATCAGCGAGGATGTACAGCGCAGCTGCTGAGGAGGCTCATGCTGGTGAGTTCGCAAATGAAATATCAGGAGAACATATTTGTTCTCATGAAAGGAATCATAACCTTCAGCAAGAATATGTTAATTTGTTGAAAAAATTTTTTGATCATTATGTGATGAAATTAAGTCTAGGTTGAAAATTTTCTACTCTTCATTTCGGAAGAGAATGGTGACATGTGTTGATGTAGGTGTCATTTGACAAAATATCTAAGGGCCATTTTTTAGTCAAAAGATCACACACACACACAACAGTTAAAATTTTTTAGCAATAATAAGAACTTTATAATACCTTTCTTAAATATAACTACTTGGGTATTTCTCCTATTTTTCAAATTCATTGTAGACTTATTGAAAGCATGTCAATCTTTTCAATATAGTAAACGTTGAATTGGGCAAAAATTATCTGAAAGTTTCATTGTTTGAGATGCAGTTGCTTATCATTTATCTAGAAAAATAGTTTTCTAAAATTGAGTTTCTCTTTGGAGCATTATTTTGAAACCTTTATTGTGAATGCATGGTCTTTTAAAGTGCCTTTGATTTGATGTCTGTCCAATGTAATAATTTTAGATATTTTGGTATACTTTAGTGATTGCAAAAGGGCTGTCATAGCTTCTATTTGTATTCTATTGATTGCTTCAACAGAGATATGTAATTATATGCTCTTAACACAACATTGTCATAGTGTAGACAAATTTTAAAGATAAACTAAGTGGAAAAATGTATTAGAATGAATAGCATTATCATGAACTCAAGGTACAATGCTGTGATGGAAACCTATAAATGCTTCATAACAATATAAAAATGTATCGGACTATTGCAGCACAGAACATTGTGGATCAGTATTACCTCAGCCATGGTGGGTAATGAAGCTGGTTAGCATTCTAGGGTCAAAATATTGTAAAGTATTTTTTGCTGTTCATATTTTTGATCAACAATGAATTTAATGTCATCAACGATTTCAATAATTTTGTTACCATAAATAGGTAATATAGTACATTTGAAGACATTACATGCATGACATTGTGCTCACAAATGCTTAGTTTTTGAGATATATGACTGGAGTTATAGGAATGTCGTATTAATAAGTTAAACAAACGGACCCGTAAATAAGCCGAAATAAGCTATTGAGATAATGTTAGGTTAGGTGAAGTTAGGTTCGTTAAATAAACTAGCCTAAAATAACTTAACTTAGCCATACCAACACCGATGGTTTGGTAAATGTGTAGCATTTGGCAATAATTGAATTTTCAATTTTGGGTGCGGAAACTTAGTTAATTAGATCGAAATAAACAAGTTTTTCCTATGCACTTTCAGTCACAAATGACTATTTTACGAGTTACAGCGGTATGGTACTTATCACAATTGTATTGTTGCAAGCGCACAAAAAAAAAAGGGAAGACCCCAAATGGACTCGACGACATTAGGGAAAGACTCCATATGGACTCTTCCGTTAACGGTCTAATAATCGTGTCGTTAAAGAATCTTAAATTGTGTAAAACACCGTGATTGTTTGGTAATAATCAAATTTCCAATTTTGGGTGCAGAAACATACTTGTTGCAAGCGTGGGAAAAGCGCGCTTGATCATTCTAGCGCGTCGAAAGGGAGAGTTCATTGTAGTGTTGCCATACAACGCCCTGGATGAATTTCTTTCTGCTTCAAACACCAGAGTTGCAGTCAGTAATTTACCGCTATAACTCGTTAAATACTCATTTGCGACGGAAAGTGCATAGAAGGAAAATTGCTTATTTACATCTCGCTAACTATGTTTAGGCACCCAAAATTCAAAATTTGATTATTACCAAACGCTACACATTAACCGATGGATTTTCTGATAAAATGACTGAGCGTGTTCCGTACACGCCTTACACCGCAAGAGCTATATCACTTTCTTCATTTGAATGAATAACAGTGCAAAATAAACACTAGCACTACCGTCCTTATAATAATACACTCAAATAGGGTCACAGAACACCCTTTGCATGCACCTTCCATCGCAAGAGCCAAATTGAAACTGCCGGCAATTCTATTCTTACCTTCTCCTTATTTATGCTATATCTCGTAAACTAAGCATTTGCAAGCCCAATTTCATCATTGTAAAATGTCTTAAAATGTCTCTAATTACCTAAATTTCGTAATGAAATTATAAAAGTTGTTGACAACAATAAATTCAATATTGACAATATTTTTTATTTTCATTTTACTATATATGAGAAATGTGCTTTATATTTTGTAAGGAGATACTGCTTCAAAATTTTGACCTGCGTACTAAACTGAGTTGGTTTGCAGGTGGCATGAAGCAATGGAGGCTTGTTTCCTTCCTGGTGGCGCTCCCCGCAGTTGGGCTCTGCATGGTCAACGCTTACCTGTCTCATGAGGAGCACGAGCGGCCCGAGTTCATCCCTTACGAGCACCTGCGTATCAGGACTAAGGTGGGCAGTGTTGGGATCAGCATGAGCTGTCACCAACTTCATGTGTTCTCATATTGTTAAACATGTTGACTGTGATGGGTTAAACTGTAGTTCAATATTTAACTCAAATTTATAGGTAAAAGTTTTGAGAAATTTTATAAATACAGAATATTAACTGGGTCCATTAATTACCATTAGTTTTGATTGTGAATACTTTAAAAACATCCCATCGATGGGTCGTTTCACAGCAGAAAATCTTGAGCACAACCCACCGGTGGGTTGTAATGCAGTCAACATGTCAAAAAGGTGGAAGGTTTTTTTTTAATGATGCACTTCCTGTTAGAATGCTAAACTCTAAAATGCACCCAAGAGTTGAGCTACTTTTTCTGAGTTGTATCACTAAATAATGTGTTTACATTGAAGCAAACTTCTAAAGTGTATCTGAATGAAGATTTCAACATGAGTTATTCTTAGTTAATTTTTAACTGGAACTATAACTGGGGGGGAAAGAATGGGACTAAGGTACTTTATTCTCCAGCTCTGGGTTACTGTTAGGGTGAACTGTGTACTGATCTTTAAGTGATGCTTGTGGAGTATTAATTTTTCAGTGTTCTCACTGTATAACGTATATATGATACTGAGATGTTGTTGTGAAAGGTTCTTGCACTTGAACGTCTACTTGAACTTTACTAATGCACTGATGTGGGACAGTACTGTCTCAGCCTCTAATTTTATGGAAGCTATTGAATTATCTTTGCACACATGACCCTGTGAGCTTTCACTTATATTTTGCAGGCCTTTGAAAAATTTGTCAACAATAATTTCTTGTGTCTACAAAACGATGCAAATAATTCAAAGATTTGATGAAATCTTTCGTGGAGTAGCAAGAGTGCAAACTTTCAATTATGAAATAATTTCAATCAGTTGCTATACTGCAGACTCTCAATCGTAAAATTATTTGATTTTAATTATTTCAATCAGTTGCTATAGTGCAGACTTTCAATTCATGCGAGACCTTGGGGAACAATCGGGTTTAATCGCCCTGCTCTGCTTGGAAGTTGTTGCTCTTGGATCTAGTCTGTATGACTGCTGCTGTGTGCTTCAATCTGTTTCTTCAGTGCACACTGCGCTAGTTCTTTTGCGTTTGTCTTTTATTTAATTTATTTGAACCATGAGTGTAATACCTGCTCATTTGAGTGTGGTGAGTTTGGATGTGGATTTGTGAGACCGAGGCTCTTAGGGAGATATTTCAATTGAATCTATGGGAACCAGCACTCCCAGGAGGAAATTGTGAGGTCTCAAAATGTGTTTTTTGTTTTGCAAAGTGCCATCTTTTTTTTTTTTCTTCACTGCTGTCCTGTTTCTCAGCACCTACTACTTTCCTCTTCAACTTCAATCTTGATTTATGAACTTCTGTCTCTGAACTTGCTGTTTCTATGCTCTTTCTACATATAAAATTTCCATGTTTGCTCAAGTCCATGGTAAATGATGGCTTCCTCCTTTCTCTCTTTGGAACACCTATTTTGCAGTTAGGGAGGCTTAACCCTTAATGCCCTGGATAACTTTTCTGTTCATTTTTGAAAATACTTCAATATAATGTATTCCTTGTTAAATGTGTCCCCTAGTGTGTTTTTTGGAGTTCACTGCCAAGTGGCAGCTCCTTCCTCATTCTAATGTCAGTCACTACCTGATGCAAGAGAAAGTCTAATGGTGGTAGTTCTAATAACGGTTATATGAGTAGAAAAATCTTGACTTTAATGCTTTAAAAGGTTAAACTAACATCTAATCTGTCCGACGGGGACATCGTGTCCTGCTCTCTCACGAGACGATGCTGCTGCTGGGTTGCGTGCTCTCTTGTGGGCAGGCGACGTGGCTGGAGTCTCTCAACCTTTCCATTAATTCTTACAAATAGTGAAATTTTCCTGAGGGAGGAAGACGGGGTATTCTTACAAAAAACTTACTTACCACATAGTGAGTATTGCAATTTAGAGACGTGCAACACCTACACCAAGCTTCTCCCCCTGGTAGCGTGGCGCTTGTAAGGAAATGCATCAGTGAAGCAAGGCACCAGGCAGGCCACATTTGATGGCACCAGTTAGGCCACATTTGATGGCACCAGTCAGGCCACATTTGATGGCACCAGTCAGGCCACATTTGATGGCACCAGTCAGGCCACATTTGATGGCACCAGGCAGGCCACATTTGATGGCACCAGGCAGGCCACATTTGATGGCACTTTGCCAGACAGATGAAGTATTTGCTGTGGAAAACTAACGCTTAACGTGTCGGTGTGTAAAATTGTGTGCTGCAACATTTCTTGTTTACAAAGTACGTACCGGTTGTAACGTTTGAACTTGGCTGAGGCCCTCAAGTGACTCAAATAAGCTTATTCTCTCTTAATTTGTGTTGCATGTATTCGTGTAGTAAAGTTGGAGTGTTGCCAGTTCCGAAGGGTCTTCTATTTTTCTTGGGAGGGAAGGTGTGAGGCGCCGGACTGAAAGTTGCTCAGGTCTACCATTTTTTTGTTTGGTTACGGATCATCTTTTTTGGGTCCGCTGTTGTCCGGTTTTTCAGCACCTATTACTGTTTGATTAACTGCAATTGAAGCCTTGAACATAGTGAATGTTGAGAGGGGCTGGCGTAAGTACAACGTTGTCTTGTTTGCAGAGGTTCCCCTGGGGTGACGGCCAGAAGTCGCTGTTCCACAACTCTCACGTCAACGCCCTGCCCAGCGGCTACGAGGACGATCATTGAGCAGTCCTAGCCCGGCCGTGTCAAATGGAGTCTGTCTCCGGCAAAGTAGTTTACGGTTATTTGCATCATGATGTGATTGTTTCAGCTAAATATTGAGTCTGTGGTCTACAAAAAACTTCGTGCATTGATAACGGACCAGTGTACTCCAGAAGATACATGTAAATAGGAACCGAAGTAAGATTTCAGTAAAATATATTCTTTTTTCGTCTTATCGTCTGATCTTTCACCATTACCGTAGGGTACTCATCAGGGTATAGTTGAGGAGCTAGTGTGACTTTTAGCGACGAAGAAGGTTAAATGCAGCCTCAGCACTTTGACTGCGGCAGGTAAAACTGACGTTTAGTTTAATATTCTACTCAATTTTAAAGTCAATTTACCAGGCAATGAGCAAACATAACTGGATCATTTTTTGATTTAGTTTTGATTAAAGTATTTTTAAAAATCGAGTTATGGACTACTGGTTGGTCAGCAGCAAAATCAAAACTTCCTCAGTGGCCAAATACGGCTCACATGGCGGTCAAAGTGTTAATCGTATTCCCATTGTGAACGCCGCCTGAAACAAAGATGAAAAACATTCGTGTTTTTATACGCCCATGTGGCAGAAAATTAAATCATTGTGGCTCCACTATTGTGCGGCAATAAGCGAAGCCCTTTTTCGATCAGATGCTCAAATTTCGTGGGGAAGAAGTTTTACCTACGGGAGATTAGTTTGAGGAATACTGGGTCAAGTTTAAACGGCCACTTGCAACAGCGGCAGTCACAATGGGAGTGTGAAGAATTTTTCAAACCTGTATACTAAAGACTTGCTGAGTAAAGTACTGCAGGACAAGAAACTTGCAGGGTTCAGAAGGGAAGTGATGAGTGAGTGTGGTGATTGTGTGGCAGGTTAATTTCAAATGTCGAGAGTGAGAAGTAAATAAAATACAAGATGAAGTTCCAAGATAGTTGCAGAAAAGCTGAGAGGGTGACTCGGTTTGACGAGTAAGAAAGTGAGAGATGCAGAGAGGCCATGTAGTGTAGAGGGGTGCAAATTACCTGATTTAGGCTTAAAGAAAAAGAGATAGCTGTGCCCGAGTGTTGGATTGTTAAGTTAGAATGGAAGGGTGCGTGGTGGAGTGACTAGGAGGTTTGGTGTGATGTCAGAAAAAAGCTAAAGATAAGGAAACATCGCCCAGAAATGCTACTCGAGCTGTGAAGATGAGTAATAATAGCTGCTTCTGTCGGTATCTGGTCGAGCCGCTCTCGGACAACTGATGTCATGCATGGGATCAGCACGGACCGTCAAGAGGAATTGTTAACATCATGCAAGAGTTCAAATGAGCAATAATTTTGATATATATATATATATAATGCAGTAGGTAAGGGATAGTCTTTCGTCGCCTTTGAAGGTGATGAAAAGATGATAGCAGAGCGTATAATTGTGACTTGAAGTGCAGTCTTCCATGTCTATGAAAGACAATGATATTAACAAATGTACACAGGTCACGTTAGACCGCGCACGTCTTTTCAATTGCATACCTGTGCTGAACATGCTATGAGGCATTGAAGAACATTAATCTAATGGACAAACTAACGTCATCACAACTCAACGAAGATAGACAGATGTGCGAAGTTTCCCCGTAAAATGTACAAAACATGACCGGATCAAAGAGCTCGTCTAGATTTGACGATTCGAAAAGATGTTAGTAGTCTCGCATACTTTGCTCTTACACTGACGAACTTAATTGCTCTCTGTGTGCCTCAAGCTCGTCTCGCTAAGAAAATCCGCGAGATAAGAAAATCCCACGATTCTGTGGGACTGAAGGGACGAAAGTACGATTTAATTGAGGCCGGTCATGCTGCTTCTAGTTAGTTATTGGGCTGAATATTTTACGCCTAAGTGAATGAACATGAGTATCATGACACTTAAAATATGCATGGTTAGTACTTGCTGTGAAGGGTGCAGTGTCGTGATATTGCACCTGCTGACCATCACCGCAGCGCTGCGGGGAGTGCAGCCCTCTCCTCTAGGACGCAGAAGCGGGCCGCCCGGGCGGGGGGAGTTTAACACGTTGACTCCGAAGTGGTACATATGTGTACCACTAGGTAAATTGTTCATTTACGTACCGGAATATGCAAATAACATTTCAACTATTTTGTTACCTTTTCTGAAATAAATTTTAGAGTAAAACGTAACACATTATGGTTCAATTGAATTCTTTACACTTTACAAAAAGGTTGAAAATGTATTAGAGCAGTAAAGTCGGTTTTTCAAAACGAATTCTTCTAGCCTAACCAAACTGACCGTAAGCAGCCGCACAATCGGAGTCAACGCGTTAATCAATTTACCACAAGTGATGCACCAGTAGATTGTTTCTGAAGACTAGCACAATGGACTCATTTGAGTTCATGGCAACTAGTCATTACGGATCAAAAGAAGGGCTTCATTAGCGTTGGGGGAACACACCGAGAATGAAGAGGGAAGGAGCTCATCAAATGTCAGGGACAATGGGGTGTGCCAGTAGGCCTCACTGATGCCATATCTGTAGTAATTTTGTGTGGCGGTGCACACTGTGGTGTGGACCTGCAAGATGCAAGGGGATGACGCAAAAAAAGTACTGAGGTGGATGTTTGAAGCTAGAGTTGCGGATACATAATCCTGCTGAGCAACTTTAGTTGCGCGGAAGGAATATAAGTTTTTGTCTAAAATGTGATTGAGAGTGCGAGTTGAAGTTTAGTGAAGTGTACCAAGACTGGCTTGGACAGAACAACAGTCAGACAAAGAATGGACCTCACCTGATCATTCAGCTCGGCCTTCGGGGCATCTGTTCCTGAATTTGAAAATTCTGTTTGAGTTCCTCCATCCAAATGCGACTTATAAAAGTTAAATTTCCCGGCCTATTCAAAAGGCACCATCAGAATCCATGCCCTGGTTGGGTTTTCTATTTGAATTTGTGGCAGAGTTCCCACAGTTACGAGAACATCTACATCCAAAGTTAGAAGTGCGTTTCTCCAAATGCGTTATTCCGCCGATCGCGAAAAATTTGCTCATAAAAGTATTCTAAAACTCAGAGTATATATGATTTCTCCACGTTAAACAACTTGGCTTGTGGCACAGAGACATGACAGCTGGAGGTTCAAAAACACCTGCTATATGTGTCTCTAATACCAAATTAGGATATAATGTTTATTCTTTTCACCTTCGTGTTAAATTTGACTGTAAATGATCTTTTTATGGAAGCTAACCTCCAATGGCATCAGAGGAGTTTCTCAGAAATGGTTTAAGTCGAACAACCAGTCGAATTGGACTCATCTTTTTCTAAGTGTGACGCTTTTTTGTGTAACCTCATCCTTGTCGAGGAACTCCCAATGATCTGTTGAGGGCCATTTGTTTTTTATACTGGGTGTTGAGTTATTCGATGCACACATTTTACCCATATACAGAAAAACGCAAAATAAAATGATTTTCAGGAATGACAAAAAACTCAAAACTCCTCGTTTTCGAGAAATGGTGGCCTGAAATAATTTCAGATTCCCGTAGGGATAGGCTTACCATGCAGCAAACGAGTAAAATCTAACTTCTTGGGCAGGCTGTTGGCACGCGCTTTAGGCTATTCCTACGGGAATCTAAAATTATTTCAGGTCTTCATTTCTCGAAAACGAAGGAGCTTTGAGTTTTTTTTCGTCACTCCATAAAATCATTTTATTTTGCATTTTTATATGTATGGGTAAAATATGTGCATCGAATTACATTGATATTGCCTCATTGCCAAACCTACCTCATTTGTCGAGTTCTACGTTTGCTAACGACAGTTTTGTTCTTCAACTTTTCTCTAAAAATAGAATCGCCAGCAAATAAAAAACTTGCGAACTGCTGAAAGTTTCGGTGTGGCCCATGATGAGATTAGATTACAAGTTAGTTTGAGCCTCCCTAACCTCAACAAAGGTGTTCCCGAAAGAAAACAAAAGGGAGCCCTGCGCACAAGTTGTGTCTTTATCTGAACACTCGTAGAGTTTCTGCTCACTGTATAGAAACGGCAAGCAAGACTAAAAGAGGCATACGAAACAAGACAAATTTCGGAAAGGAAATTGATAGGTTCTGTTGAAGAGCACATCACTGAACCGAAATCCACTTGGTCTAAAACAAAAATTTCTACTCCTCGTAATTCGGCTAATAGAAGGCCATCTAACTTTTTGTCCGGAACCTCACATTTTCCCCCAGGAATTGCTAATTCCCATAGATATAAAACTTGTATTCATCTGCAGTTAAATTAAATTTAACAAAATTCAGAACCATTGACCTGTACGTTATTTGCCTGATATTATTAATTCATGATAAAGTCAAGTTTCACTTCGTTCTGAGTAAAAGTTAAATAAGTAATAATGCATGCACTGATCAAAGTTTTGTTTCGTCAAGGTCCACAGAAAACTCAAATATTTATAACTTGCATTACCTACAAATCTTTGTAGTCTAGTTTAAATACTTGGGTCACCGTCCACCCTCTATTGACTTCCTGCAGCAAGGGCAAAAATTAACATCCTTCTTTTTGTAATCTGGTGGGGAAAATCCACTGTCCAGTGTTTGAAGATAATGAAGGTATAAATTTATCTCCCGTCCACTGTCCAGTGTTTGAAGATAATGGAGGTGTAAATTTATCTCCCGGTGAGTACGATCTATTATTGTAAATGATGTCGATTTTCGGGAGAGTTTTTCCAAGCATTAGTTGAAAAAGCACTCACAAAAACAACGCAGCGATGCTAAAATTAATGCAAGAGACTAATAACATCTGCAAATGTAACTTGAACAACCGTGAATTTGTATTTAACTCAATTTTACGAGGTTTAAAAAATCTTACCTCTTTTGACACTGTGATGTCAACGGTGTTTTGAAGTCTTTCGGAAGTCCGTCATGGTCACGTGAACCATGTCCCTTAGAACACGGATTTCCTCAGTCATTGCGGACTTTCCATTCCCGATACCTGCCCTGGACACGAGGTGTCACGCCTTGTCCACAACAAAAAATTCACTCAGTGATTACAGGGAAGTTCAGCAGTCTTCAGTTATAAGAAGTTTCTTGAAAGCGCACCTCGAGCGACTCCTAGAAATTTTTGTACATCTTGAGGTTTTGTGACATCATTTTTAAATTATGTTTAATTAAATTGAGCGTAATAAATTACAAGAAATATCGAAAAGATTCGATGTACAAAATACAGACTAGATTATTTAACTTGACCAACAAAGAGCCTTTGATATTTTTCACTGTCAATATTTCCACGCGCACCCTTTGAGAAGAAGAGAAGGCTGACGCGCTCTGAGCCTCTGATGCTGGCGCTCGCGCGCTGATCGAGCGGACGCCGTACATCGACGTAACGTCATCGTTAGCGTCATGCTTGATTAAAAGAAAAATTGATGTTTTGTTCGGGACGTCCGGCTTCCATCCGCACGCTGGATAAATTTGAAATTAACCGAGAACCCATCAACTTCCTTGCTGCTTAGTTTGTTCGAAAATTTTCAAAAGATTTATCATTACAAATAATTATGGGTCTTGCACCCACAACAAGGCGTGTGTGTG